>JAUMJL010001863.1:0-18801 GCA_033558185.1 Dromococcyx pavoninus
CCTCAACTGCCCCCCAAATAGATCTCATCTGCCCCCCCCAAGTCCCCCAAACCCCCCAAATCCCCCCCCCCAAATAAAGGCACACAGCGAGTGGGGGCCACATCTTTATTGGGGGGCTTGGGGGGGGGAAGAAAGGGGCAAGGGGGGGGGGGGGCACGTGTGAGGCTGCACGAGGACTCATGCGAGGTGGGGGGGGTGTCCCGGGGGCCCCGTGCAAGGCCTCTGGGAGCTGCGAGGCCCTCGTGCAGAGCCCTCGTGCGAGGCCCTCGTGCGAGGCCCTCGTGCAAGGCCCTCGTGCGCTCACTTGTAGAGGATGTCGTAGTGGCCGGGGCGGGGTAGAGGAGGCAGACGCGGGGTTGGGACCCCTCGGGGAAGACGTGGGGGTTGGTGGTGCCCCCCTCGCCCCGGTCCATGTATTCCACCAGGATGGAGACGTGCAAGGCTCGTGCGAGGGCGATGATGTGGATGTGGTCGCTCTCCTTGCACATGGGTTCCACCTCCTGGGGGGGGTGTGGGGGTGTGTGTGGGGGTGCAAACCCCGTGTGAGCCCCACGTGAACCCCGTGTGAGCCCCATGAGAACCCCTTGTGAACCCCACGTGAGCCCCCCATGAACCCCCTGTGAACCCCACGTGAGCCCCAGGTGAACCCCATGTGAACCCCACGTGAACCCCCTGTGAGCCCCATGAGAACACCTTGTGAACCCCACATGAGCCCCACGTGAGCCCCAGGTGAAGCCCCCCCCATGTGAACCCCACGTGAACCCCCCATGAGCCCCTTGTGAACCTCATGTGAGCTCCACGTGAACCCCCTGTGAACCCCACATGAGCCCCACGTGAACCCCCCCGTGTGAAGCCCACGTGAGCCCCCCATGAGCCTCAGGTGAACCCCCCCTGTGTGAACCCCACGTGAACCCCACATGAACCCTACGTGAACCCCCCCCTGTGAACCCCACGTGTGAACCCCCCATGAGCCCCACGTGAGTCCCCCGTGAACCACGTGCGAGGCTCGTGTGGCCCCCCCTGTGTCCCCCCACATTCCCCCCCGTGCCCCCCATTCTCTCCCCCCGTGTCTCCAACTCTCCCCCCCCCCTTTCTCTCCCCCCCCCCCGGTGCCCCCCTCTGCTCTCCCTGGGCCCCCCCCTTCTCACCCCCAGTGCCCCCCCCGGTGCTCCCCCGGTGCCCCCCCTCGCTGTCCCGCTGCCCCCCCCATTCTCCTCCCCACCCAGTGCCCCCCCCGCTGTCCCCGTGGCCCCCCCTGGTGCCCCTCTCTGCTCTCCCTGTGCTCCCCCATTCTCCCCACCCCTGGTGCCCCCCTCCGGTGCCCCCCCCCCCCCCATGCCCCCCTTGTTATCCCGATGCCCCTCCCAGTGCCCCCCTCGTTATCCCTATTCCCCCCCCCCGGTGCCCCCCCCATTATCCCAATGCCCCCCCCGGTGCCCCACTCGTTATTCCAATGCCCCCCCCCCCGTGCCCCTCTCTGCTCTCCCGGTGCCCCCCCCATTCTCCCCACCCCCATTGTCACCCTCGTTATCCTGGTGACCCCCGGTGCCCTCTCCGATGCCCCCCTTGTTATCCCGATGCCCCTCCTGTTGCTCCCCCCCTGTTATCCCGATGCCCCCCCCGATGCCCTCCTCGTTATCCCGATGCCCTCCCCATTATCCCGATGCTCCCACCCCCGGTGCCCCCCCCCGTTATCCCGATGCCCCTCCTGTTGCTCCCCCCCTGTTATCCCGATGCCCACCCCCCGATGCCCTCCTCGTTATCCCGATGCCCCCCCCCCCGGTGCCACCCCCATTATCCTGGTGCCCTCCTCGTTATCCCGATGCCCCTCCCCCGGTGCCCCCCATTCTGATGCCCCCCATTGCCCTCCTCGTTATCCCAATGCCCCCCCCCCGGTGCCCCCCCCCCGTTATCCCGATGCCCCCCCCATTGTCCCCCCCCTTATCCCGAAGCTCCCCCCCCCCCCCCCCGTGCCCCTCTCTGCTCTCCCAGCCCCCCCCCCGTTATCCCGATGCCCCTCCCCCGGTGCCCCCCCCTCTGATGCCCCCCATTGCCCCCCTCGTTATCCCAATGCCCACCCCGGTGCCCCCCTCCTTATCCCGATTTCCCCCCCCCCCCGGTGCCCCCCTCGTTATTGCGGTGCCCCCCCGTTATCCCGATGCCCCCCCCCGGTGCCCCCCTGATGCCCTCTCCCCCGGTGCCCCCCCCGTTATCCCGATGCCCCTCCCCCGGTGCCCCCCCCCCGATGCCCCCCATTGCCCCCCCCGTTATCCCGATGCCCCCCCCCCCGGTGCCCCCTCGTTATCCCGGTGCCCCCCCCGTTATCCCGATGCCCCCCCGCCCCCCCGGTGCCCCCCCCCCGTTATCCCGATGCCCCCCCGCCCCGGTGCCCCCTCATTATCCCAATGCCCCCCTCGTTATCCCGATGCCCCCCCCGTTATCCCGATGCCCCCCCCCCGGTGCCCCCCCCCGTTATCCCGATGCCCCCCCGCCCCCCGGTGCCCCCCCCCGTTATCCCGATGCCCTCTCCCCCGGTGCCCCCCCCCGTTATCCCGATGCCCTCCCCCCGGTGCCCCCCCCGTTATCCCGATGCCCCCCCCGTTATCCCGATGCCCTCTCCCCCGGTGCCCCCCCCCGTTATCTCGATGCCCTCTCCCCCCGTGCCCCCCCCCGTTATCCCGATGCCCCCCCCGTTATCCCGATGCCCCCCCGCCCCCCGGTGCCCCCCCCCGTTATCCCGATGCCCCCCCGCCCCGGTGCCCCCTCATTATCCCAATGCCCCCCTCGTTATCCCGATGCCCCCCCCCCCCGGTGCCCCCCCCGTTATCCCGATGCCCCCCCGCCCCCCGGTGCCCCCCCCCGTTATCCCGATGCCCTCTCCCCCGGTGCCCCCCCCCGTTATCTCGATGCCCTCTCCCCCCGTGCCCCCCCCCGTTATCCCGATGCCCTCCCCCCGATGCCCCCCTCGTTATCCCGATGCCCCCCCCCGTTATCCCGATGCCCCCCCCCGTTATCCCGATGCCCCCCCCCCCCCGGTGCCCCCCCACCTGCTGGCAGAACTCCTTGATGGTGCGGCCGCCCTCGAGGAACTGCTCGAAGAAGCGGCGGTGGCGCTGGAGGCAGCCGGAGGTGAGGAGCCGCAGGTAAACGACCAGGTAATCCGAGACGCTCGGCTCGTTGAAGGCGGCGAGGAGCTCCGGCAGGGGCACCCCCCGCTCCACGCGCTCGATCAGCTCCATGAACTGCGGGGGACACGCGTGAGGGGGGGGGAACATGCGTGAGGGGGGGGGAACACGCGTGAGAGGGGGGGGAACACGTGTGTGAAAGGGGGAACAGCCCCCGCTCCACGCGCTCGATCAGCTCCATGAACTGCGGGGGACACGCGTGAGGGGGGGGGAACACGCGTGAGGGGGGGGGAACACGCGTGAGAGGGGGGGGAACACGCGTGTGAAAGGGGGAACAGCCCCCGCTCCACGCGCTCGATCAGCTCCATGAACTGCGGGGGACACGCGTGAGGGGGGGGGAACACGCGTGAGAGGGGGGGGAACACGCGTGAGAGGGGGGGGAACACGCGTGAGAGGGGGGGAACACGTGTGTGAAAGGGGGAACAGCCCCCGCTCCACGCGCTCGATCAGCTCCATGAACTGCGGGGGACACGCGTGAGGGGGGGGGGAACACGCGTGAGAGGGGGGAGAACACGCGTGAGAGGGGGGGAACACGTGTGTGAGAGGGGGAACAGCCCCCGCTCCACGCGCTCGATCAGCTCCATGAACTGCGGGGGACACGCGTGAGGGGGGGGGAACACGCGTGAGGGGGTGGGGAACACACGTGTGAAGGGGGAACAGACCCCGCTCCACGCGCTCGATCAGCTCCATGAACTGCGGGGGACACGCGTGAGGGGGGGGAACACGCGTGAGGGGGGGGGGAACACGCGTGAGGGGGGGGAACACGCGTGAGAGGGGGGGGAACACGTGTGTGAAAGGGGGAACAGCCCCCGCTCCACGCGCTCGATCAGCTCCATGAACTGCGGGGGACACGCGTGAGGGGGGGGGAACACGCGTGAGAGGGGGGGAACACGTGTGTGAAAGGGGGAACAGCCCCCGCTCCACGCACTCGATCAGCTCCATGAACTGCGGGGGACACGCGTGAGGGGGGGGGGGACACGCGTGAGGGGGGGGAACACGCGTGTGAAAGGGGGAACACGCGTGAGAGGGGGGGAACACGTGTGTGAAAGGGGGAACAGCCCCCGCTCCACGCGCTCGATCAGCTCCATGAACTGCGGGGGACACGCGTGGGGGGGGGGGAACACGCGTATGAGGGGGGGGGGAACACGTGTGTGAGAGGGGGGAACACGCGTGAGAGGGGGGAACACGCGTGAGGGGGGGGGGAACACGTGTGTGAAAGGGGGAACACGCGTGTGAAAGGGGGAACACGCGTGAGAGGGGGGAACACGCGTGAGAGGGGGGGGAACAGCTCCCGCTCCACGCGCTCGATCAGCTCCATGAACTGCGGGGGACACGCATGAGGGGGGGGGGAACACGCGTGAGGGGGGGGGAACACGCGTGAGAGGGGGGGGAACACACGTGTGTGAAGGGGGAACAGCCCCCGCTCCACGCGCTCAATCAGCTCCATGAACTGCGGGGGACACGCGTGAGGGGGGGGGAACACGCGTGAGAGGGGGGGAACACGTGTGTGAAAGGGGGAACACGTGTGTGAAAGGGGGAACACGCGTGTGAAAGGGGGAACAGCCCCCGCTCCACGCGCTCGATCAGCTCCATGAACTGCGGCGGACACGCGTGAGGGGGGGGACACGTGTGTGAGAGGGGGGAACACGCGTGTGAGAGAGGGGAACATGCGTGAGAGGGGGGAACATGCGTGTGAGGGGGGAACACGCGTGAGGGGGGAACACGCGTGAGGGGGGGAACACGCATGGGGGGAACACACGTGAGAGGGGGGGCAACACGCGTGTGAGAGGGGGAACAGCCCCCGCTCCACGCGCTCGATCAGCTCCATGAACTGCGGGGGGACACGCGTGAGGGGGGGGGAACACGCGTGTGAGGGGGGAACACGCGTGTGAGAGAGGGGAACATGCGTGAGAGGGGGGAACATGCGTGTGAGGGGGGGAACACGCGTGAGGGGGGGAACACGCGTGAGGGGGGGGAACACACGTGAGAGGGGGGGAACACGCGTGTGAGAGGGGGAACAGCTCCTGCTCCACGCGCTTGATCAGCTCCATGAACTGCGGGGGACACGCGTGGGGGGGGGACACGCGTGTGAGAGGGGGGAACACGCGTGTGAGAGGGGGGAACATGCGTGTGAGGGGGGAACACGCGTGTGAGGGGGGAACACACGTGTGAAAGGAGGAAACAGCCCCCAGTCCACGAGCTCGATCAGCTCCATGAACTGGGGGCACACAGGGAACACGCGTGTGGGGGACGACGACACATGTGTGGCGGGACACGTGTGTGTGTGGGAGAACATGTGTGTGTTGGAACACTAGTGTGAGGGGTGAGACACGTGTGAGGGGGGACCATGCGTGTGGGAGGGGGAATATGCGTGTGAGTGGAGACACGTATGTGTGTGGGGGGAACATGTGTGTGGGAGAGGAGAACACGTGTGGGAAGGAGGACACGCGTGGGGGGGGACGACATGCATGTGGGGGGAACATGTGTGGGAGGGGGAACACAGGTCTGAGAGGGGGAACACGTGTGTGAGAGCAGGAACACGTGTGTGGGAGGTGGGACACGTGTGTCAGGGGGCACGTTCCCTTCTCCCAGAACCACGGGGACACGGGAGAACACGCGTGTCAGGGGCGCACACACATGTGTTGGGGTGTCCCTGGGGCTTTAGGGGGGGTCTCTGGGACTCAGGGAGCTCCCAGGGGGCTTGGGGAGTGCTTGGGGGGAGAGGGGGTCCCTGGGGTTCACAGGGTTTCTGGGGGGGTCCCAGGGTTTTGAGGGGTCCCTGGGAGGGGGGTCCCTGGGGGGGGGGTCCCTGGGGGGGGGTCCCTGGGGGGGGTCCCAGGGTTTCAGGGGGTCCCTGGGGTTCGGGGGGTCCCCAGGGGGGGTCCCAGGGTTTTGGGGGTGTCTCTGGGGTTCGGGAGGTCCCCAGGGGGGGTCCCAGGGTTTCAGGGGGTCCCTGGGGTTCGGGGGATCCCCAGGGGGGGTCCCAGGGTTTTGGGGGTGTCTCTGGGGTTCGGGGGGTCCCCGGGGGGTGTCCCAGAGTTTTGGGTGGTCCCGGGGGTTCAGGAGGTCCCCAGGGGGGGTCCCAGGGTTTTGGGGGGTCCCTGGGGGGGGTCCCAGGGTTTTGGGGGTGTCTCTGGGGTTCGGGGGGTCCCTGGGGGGTGTCCCAGGGTTTCAGGGGGCTCCCTGGGGTTCGGGAGGTCCCGGGGGGGGTCCCAGGGTTTTGGGGGTGTCCCTGGGGTTCGGGGGGTCCCCGGGGGGGGGGTCCCAGGGTTTCAGGGGGTCCCTGGGGTTCGGGGGGTCCCTGGGGGGTGTCCCAGGGTTTTGGGGGTCCCGGGGACCCCCCGTTCTCACCGTGTTGTGGAAATCCTCGATGGTGAACTCGGTGAAGCCCTGGGCCACCAACTCCTCCTTGCTACGAGCCGAGACCTCCTTGAACCTGGGGGGGGGGGGGGGGGCAAAGGGGTTTAGGGGGGGTCCCCAGGGATTCAGGGGGACCCCAGGATTCGGTGGGGGGGGTCCCTGTGGTTTTGGAGGGGTCCCAGGGTTTGAAGGAGGGGGGTGGTTGGGGGTCTCCCTGGGCTTTGGGGTGGTTTGGGGAGGGTCCCAGGGGTACAGGAGGGAGGGCTCTCTGCAGGTTTGGGGGGCTTGGGGGGGGGTCTCAGGGATTTGGGGGGGGTCATGGGGTTCCCCGGGGTTTTGGGGGGTCCAGGATTTGCAGTGTTCAGGGATTTTGGGGTTCGGGGGGTTCCCAGGTTTCGGGGGGGTCAGGGTCCCCATGGTTTGGGGTCCCGGGTTGGGGGGGGGTGTCCCAGATTTGGGGGATCCCTATGGTTTGGGGGTCCCAGGGTGGGGTTCGGGGGGTCCCATGGGTTGGGGTTCAGGGGGTCCCACGGTGGCGTTCAGGGGGTCCCAGGGTTGGGGTTCAGGGGGTCCCACGGTGGCGTTTGGGGGGGTCCCATGGGTTGGGGGGGTGCCACGGTGGGGTTCAGGGGGTCCCAGGGTGGGGTTCAGGGGGTCTCAGGGTGGGGTTCAGGGGGTCTCAGGGTGGAGTTCGGGGGGTCCCACGGTGGGGTTTGGGGGATCCCAGGGTGGGGGTTCAGAGAGGTCTCAGGGTGGGGTTCGGGGGTCCCAGGGTGGGGTTCAGGGGGTCCCAGGGTGGGGTTTGGGGGGGTCCCATGGGTTGGGGTTGGGGGGGTCCCAGAGTTGGGGTTCAGGGGGTCCCAGGGTGGGGTTTGGGGGGTCCCAGGGTGGGGTTCGGGGGGTCCCAGGGTGGGGTTTGGGGGGGGTCCCATGGGTTGGGGTTGTGGGGGGTCCCAGAGTTGGGGTTCGGGGGGTCCCAGGGTTGGGGTTCAGGGGGGGTCCCAGGGTAGGGTTCAGGGGGTCCCAGGGTGGGGTTCGGGGGGTCCCAGGGTTGGGGTTCGGGGGGTCCCAGGATGGGGTTTGGGGGGGTCCCAGGGTGGGGTTCAGGGGGGTCGCAGGGTTGGGGTTCGGGGGGTCCCAGGGTGGGGTTCAGGGGGTCCCATGGGTTGGGGTTGGGGGGGTCCCAGAGTTGGGGATCGGGGGGTCCCAGAGTTGGGGTTCAGGGGGTCCCAGGGTGGGGTTTGGGGGGTCCCAGGGTGGGGTTCGGGGGGTCCCAGGGTGGGGTTTGGGGGGGGTCCCATGGGTTGGGGTTGTGGGGGGTCCCAGAGTTGGGGTTCGGGGGGTCCCAGGGTTGGGGTTCAGGGGGGGTCCCAGGGTAGGGTTCAGGGGGTCCCAGGGTGGGGTTCGGGGGGTCCCAGGGTTGGGGTTCGGGGGGTCCCAGGATGGGGTTTGGGGGGGTCCCAGGGTGGGGTTCAGGGGGGTCGCAGGGTTGGGGTTCGGGGGGTCCCAGGGTGGGGTTCAGGGGGTCCCATGGGTTGGGGTTGGGGGGGTCCCAGAGTTGGGGATCGGGGGGTCCCAGGATGGGGTTTGGGGGGGTCCCAGAGTTGGGGATCGGGGGGTCCCAGGATGGGGTTTGGGGGGGTCCCAGGGTGGGGTTCAGGGGGTCCCAGGGTGGGGTTCAGGGGGTCCCAGGGTGGGGTTCAGGGGGGTCGCAGAGTTGGGGTTTGGGGGGTCCCAGGATGGGGTTTGGGGGGGTCCCAGGGTGGGGTTCAGGGGGTCCCAGGGTGGGGTTTGGGGGGTCCCAGGGTGGGGTTCAGGGGGTCCCAGGGTGGGGTTCAGGGGGGTCCCAGGGTGGGGTTCAGGGGAGTCCCAGGGTGGGGTTCGGGGGGGTCCCAGGGTGGGGTTCAGGGGGGTCCCAGGGTGGGGTTCGGGGGGTCCCAGGGTGGGGTTCAGGGGGTCCCAGGGTGGGGTTTGGGGGGTCCCATGGGTTGGGGTTGGGGGGGTCCCAGAGTTGGGGATCGGGGGGTCCCAGGGTGGGGTTCAGGGGGTCCCAGGGTGGGGTTCAGGGGGGTCCCAGGGTGGGGTTCGGGGGGGTCCCAGGGTGGGGTTCGGGGGGTCCCAGGGTGGGGTTCAGGGGGGTCCCCACCGCTGCAGCTCCCGCCCGTCCTCCAGCAGCGCCTCGAGGTGGGCGAAGCCGAAGGCGCGGTAGAAGCAGTTCCCGTCGGGACGCGTCTTGCGGATGTGGGAATACTTCTGGAGCAGGTCCTGGGGCACCAGAGCAGGGGGGGCGCTGGCACTGGGACGGACTGGGCACCAGTGCCGCCCCCAGGGCCCTCCCAGTTCACACCGGGGCCATTCCCAGTTCAAACCGGGGCCATTCCCAGTTCAAACTGAGGCCCACAGCCATTCCCAGTTCACACCGGGGCCATTCCCAGTTCATCCCGGGGCCATTCCCAGTTCAGACTGGGGGCCCAGGGCCATTCCCAGCTCCTACTGGGGGACCAGAGACATTCCCAGTTCACACTGAGGCCATCCTCAGTTCATACTGGGAGACCAGGACCATTCCCAGTTCATACCGGGGCCATTCCCAGTTAATACTGGGGGACCAGAGACATTCCCAATTCATATCAGGGCATCCCCAGTTCAAACTGGGGGCCCACAGCCATTCCCAGTTCATACTGGGGGCCCAAAGCCATTCCCAGTTCATGCCAGGGCCATTCCCAGTTCAAACTGGGGGACCAGTGCCATGCCAAGGGCATCTCCAGTTCATAATGGGGACCACAGCCACTCTCAGAGCCATTCCCAGTTCATACCGGGGCCATCCCCAGTTCAAACCAGGGGCCCAGAGCCATTCCCAGTTCATACTGGGGGCCCAAAGCCATTCCCAGTTCATGCTGGGGCCATTCCCAGTTCAAACTGGGGGACCAGTGCCATGCCAAGGGCATCTCCAGTTCATAATGGGGACCACAGCCACTCTCAGAGCCATTCCCAGTTCATACCGGGGCCATCCCCAGTTCAAACCAGGGGCCCAGAGCCATTCCCAGTTCATACTGGGGGCCCGGAGACACTCCCAGCTCATTAAGGGGCCATTCCCAGTTCAAGCCGGGGCCTCGAAGTCGTTCCCATTTCACACCGGGGCCATTCCCAGTCCATCCCAGTCTCCCACCCCAGTGTCCCAGTGCCTCCCAGTCCGCCCCAGTGCCTCCCAGTCCGTCCCAGTCCCACCTTGATCTTGCCCTGGTACACGAGGTCGTCGGCCGCGTACTCCTTGTAGAGCTCCGACAGCTCCAGCCTCTCGGACACCAGGGGGGTCTGCACGGCGATCTGGGGGGATGGGGGGGCTTTGGGGGGGGGCTGGGGACCCCCCGGGGGGGAATTCGGGAGGATTTGGGGGGGTTTCTCCCCTCCCCCCCCCCCCTCCCCTGCAGTTTTGGGGTGACTTTGGGGGGTTTTGGGGGTCTCCCACCTCCTGCTGGATCCGGTCCTGCTGGGCCATGATGGCCTCATCGTACGCCAGGCAGTTCACACCTTGGGGAGGGGGGGGGGGCTCTGGGTTATGGGGGGGGGGACCCCCAATCCATGGGGAGACCCCCAAAACCCACAGGGACCCCCCCAGACCTATAGGGACCCCTCAGACACACAGGGACCCCCCCCAACCCACAGGGACCCACCCAGACCCCCGGAGACCCCCCCAATCCATGGGGAGACCCCCAGACCCACAGGGACCCCCCCCAAACCCACAGGGACCCACCCAGACCCACAGGGACCCCCCCCAAACCCACAGGGACCCCCCCAAACCCACAGGGACCCCCCCAGACCCCCGGAGACCCCCCCAATCCATGGGGAGACCCCCCCAATCCATGGGGAGACCCCCAGACCCACAGGGACCCACCCAGATCCACAGGGACCCCCCAGACCCACAGGGAGCCCCCCAGACCCACAGGGACCCCCCAAACCCACAGGGACCCCCCCAATCCACGGGGAGCCCCCCAGACCCACAAGAACCCACCCAGACCCCCGGAGACCCCCCCAATCCATGGGGAGACCCCCAGACCCACAGGGATCCCCCCAGACCCATAGGGACCCCTCAGACCCACGGGGACCCCCCCAGACCCACAAGAACCCACCCAGACCCCCGGAGACCCCCCCAATCCATGGGGAGACCCCCAGACCCACAGGGACGCCCCCAGACCCATAGGGACCCCTCAGACACACAGGGAACCCCCAGGCCCACAGGGACCCCCCCAGACCCACAGGGACCCCCCCAAACCCACAGGGATGCCCCCAGACCCATAGGGACCCCCCAGACCCACAGGCACCCCCCCAGACCCACAGGGGCGCCCCCAGACCCATAGGGACCCCCCAGACCCACAGGCACCCCCCCAGACCCACAGGGACCCCCCAGACCCACAGGGACCCCCCCAGACATACAGGGACCCCCCCCAAACCTACAGGGACCCCCCAGACCCACGGGGACCCCCCCAGACGCATGGGGACCCCCCCAGACCTATAGGGACCCCCCAGACCCACAGGGACCCCCCCCAAACCCACAGGGACCCCCCAGACCCACAGGCACCCCCCAGACCTACAGGCACCCCCCCCCAAACCCACAGGGACCCCCACAGACCCACGGGGACCCCCCCCAGACCTTTAGGGGCCCCCCCAGACCTATGGGGACCCCCCAAACCCACAGGGACCCCCCAGACCCACAGGGACCCCCCAGACCTATAGGGTCCCCTCCAGACCTATAAGGACCCCCCAAACCCACAGGGGCCCCCCCAGACCCACAGGGGCCCCTCTCAATCCATAGACGCCCCCCTCAGCCATAGGGAGCCCCCCCAAAACCTACAGGGTCCCCATGATCTACAGGGACCCCCCCAAGCCATAGGGAGCCCCCCCAAACCCATGGGGAGCTCCCCCAAACCTATAGGGACCCCTCCAAACCTATAGGAACCCCCCAGATCCATGGGGACCCCCCCAAACCCATAGGGACCCCCCCCCCAAATCCATAGGGTCCCCTTCGATCCACAGGGAACCCCCAAACCCATAGGGACCCCCCCAAACCCACAGGGAGCCCCCCGATCCATGGGAACCCCCCCCCAAACCCACAGGGTCCCCCCTCGATCCATGGGGACCCCCCCAAACCCACAGGGACCCCCCCAAATCCATAGGGTGTCCCCCCAATCCATAGGGACCCCCACTCCCAAACCCACGGGGATCCCCCTCAGTCTACAGAGACCCCCTCAACCCATGGGGGGGCAGCACAGGAGGTTTTGGGGTGCGGGGGGGCCACGGAGGGGTTGGGGGGGTTCTGGAGGGGGCTCTGGGGGTTTTTGGGGTGCGGGGGGTCCATGGGGGGGCTCTGGGGGGTTTTGGGGTGCGGGGGGGGGCCATGGGGGAGCCTGGGGTGTCCATGGGGGGGCTCTGGGGGGTTTTGGGGTGCGGGGGGGGCCATGGGGGAGCCTGGGGTGTCCATGGGGGGGCTCTGGGGGGTTTTGGGGTGCGGGGGGGGCCATTGGGGAGCCTGGGGTGTCCATGGGGGGGCTCTGGGGGGTTTTGGGGTGCGGGAGGCCATTGGGGAGCCTGGGGTGTCCATGGGGGGGCTCTGGGGGGTTTTGGGGTGCGGGGGGGGCCATTGGGGAGCCTGGGGTGTCCATGGGGGGCTCTGGGGGGTTTTGGGGTGCGGGGGGGGCCATGGGGGGGCCTGGGGGGTTCTGGGGTAGCCCCTCGGGGGTCGGCCCCAGAGAGGGGGCGGGGCTCCCGGCCACCCCTCCCCTCCCCCGCAGCCCCTCCTTTGCCCCTCCCTGCCCCCCTCCCCCGGTACCGTCCGCGTCCCCCCCCAGCGGCTCCGGCTGCTGCTGAGGCTCCTCGGCCGCCATCGCCGCCTCCGCCCACAGCGCTTCCGGGTCAGCGCGGCCGCCGGAAGTGAGGGGGCGGGGCCTGGCGGCGGGACACGCCCCCCTGGCCATAGGACACGCCCCTTAGCCGCAAGCCGCAGGACACGCCCCTTAGCCGCAGGACACGCCCCCCAGACACAGGACACGCCCCCCGGGGAGCTCCAACCAATCATGGCCACTCAGTCCCTATAGAGCCTATAGAGCCCCTATCGCGCCCACTAAGACCCCCGCTATGGACCCCCCTATAGAGCACTTACAGCGCCCCGTGTACCCCTTATGGAACCCTCTAGAAAGCCCCTATTGCACCCTCTGTAGACCCTATGGACCCCCTTAGTCCCTGCTATGGAGCGCCCTATAGAGCCCCCATTTCGCTCTTTCTCCCTCCTATGGAGCCCCTTATACAGCCCCTATCGCGCCCTCTATCGCGCCGTCTATCGCGCTCAGGGAGCCCCTTATACAGCCCTATCGCGCCCTCTATCGCCCTCACGGAGACCTTTACACAGCCCCTGTCGCGCCCCGTACGTCCCTCCTGTGGAGCTCCTTGTACAGCCCCTATCGCGCCCTCTATCGCGCCCTCTATCGCCCTCACGGAGCCCCTTACACAGCCCCTATCGCGCCTTCTATCGCCCTCACGGAGACCTTTACACAGCCCCTGTCGCGCCCCGTACGTCCCTCCTGTGGAGCTCCTTGTACAGCCCCTATCGCGCCCTCTATCGCGCCGTCTATCGCGCTCGGGGAGCCCCTTATACAGCCCCTATCGCGCCCTCTATCGCCCTCACGGAGACCTTTACACAGCCCCTATCGCGCCCCGTACGTCCCTCCTGTGGAGCTCCTTGTACAGCCCCTATCGCGCCCTCTATCGCGCCCTCTATCGCCCTCACGGAGCCCCTTACAGAGCCCCTATCGCGCCCTCTATCGCCCTCACGGAGACCTTTACACAGCCCCTATCGCGCCCCGTACGTCCCTCCTATAGAGCTCCTTGTACAGCCCCTATCGCGCCCTCTATCGCGCCCTCTATCGCGCCGTCTATCGCCCTCGCTGAGCCCCTTGTTCAGGGGGTCACGTGTCCCCCCCCAAACTCCTGGATCCCCCAAAACCCCGGGGTCCCCTCAACCCCAACCCCTCCCAAAGAATTCCAGCCCCCTCCCCCCTTTTATTCATTTGATCACATTTATTTTTATTGATTTTATATTTTATTTTATTGGGGGGGGGGGGGAAACTCTCCTCCCCTCCCCCCCCCCAGCACCCCCCAACCCAGTTCTCCCAGTAAGGCCGCTGGGGGTGGGGTTGTTGGGCCCCCCCCTCCCGGAACCCCCCCAGTTGCTATGGGGAGGGATTTGGGGGGGACTCTGAGCACAGAGGGGGTGCTGGGATTGGGGGGGGGGGCACCCCAAATTGTGATGGGGTGGGGTGGGATTTGGGGGGGGGGTGTCTAAGCAAGCAGTGTGTGGGGGGGGTCAAAGCACATTTTGGGGTCTGGGGGTGCCCTGTTCGGGGGGGGGGGGGGAGCACCCCAATTCCTTACGGGACGGGATTTGGGGGTGCCAGGGCACACCGAGGGGTCCGGGGGGGGGGAGTGGGTGCCCGTGTTTCGGGGCGCCCCCTACTGGCGGGGCTCGTCGGGCGCGGGGATGCGGTTCCGCGTGGGCTCGACGCCCCAGATCTCGCGCGCGTATTGCGCGATCGTGCGGTCGCTCGAGAACTTCCCCGCGCCCGCCATGTTCCGGATCACCATGCGAGTCCATTCCCGGGGGTTCTGGGGGGAACCAAGGGAAGGGGGGGTCGGGGGGGGGGGGCTGCACCCCAAAAACAGCCCCCCCCCCCGGGGCCCCCCCCCCCGGAACCATCCAGACCCCTCCGCGCCTCCCCCCCTCCAACCATTGCCTCGGAGATTTGGGGACCCTGAGGGGTTCCCCCCGCAGTCCCCATCACCTTCTTGGAGTTTTGGGGTCCCTCTCCAGGGTTTTGGGGACCCCTTGGACCCCCACATCCCCTCCCTGGGGTTTTGGGGACCCCTCCCCGGTCCCTCCCCACCCCAGGGCTCTGGGGAAGGGGGGGGGGGGGTGTCCCTTCGGGGGTCATTTTGGGGGGGCTCCGTGGAGGGGAAAAGAGGTCACTTTTGGATGTCCCTTTGGGGGTCCCTTTTAGGGGAGGTTTAGGGGGTCCCTCTTGGGGGGTCCTTTTGAGGGGCCCCTTTTAGAGGTCCCTGGGGGGGGCATAGGTCCCTTTTGGGGGTCCCGGGGGTCCCCACCTTGTAGAGGGCGCTGACTTTCTCCTGGCACTTCACGTAGGCCTCGTAGTCCGCGAACACCTTAAACCTGGGGGGGAGACACACGGGTTTGGGAGGGGTCCTGGGTGGGTCCGGGCCCCCCAGCTTTGACAGGGACCCCCATGGAGACCCCCAACCATGATGAGAACCCAACGTCTAAGACCCCCACCCAACTCCATCCAACGGAACATCGGGAACCCAGGACCTCCAGCCCCCCGGGGACCCCTCCCCACCTCCCAGGCGTCTCAACGATGGGTTCCCAGACCCCAGGTGCCCCCCAGGTGCCCCCCAGGTGCCCCCGACCTGTCGTGGTTCATCAACATGTTGACGATGTCGCGGAAGAGGTCGGGCTGGCGGGGGCTGAAGAAGCCACTGCTGAGCTGATCGATCGCCTGGCGCAGCTCGGGAAGCCGCTCGTAGTAATCACGGGCCTGGTACCTGGGGAGGGGGCACGGGGGGGGGGTCAGTGGGTGCCAGGGGTGCAATGGGGGGGTCAACGGGTGCCATTGGGGGGCAATGGGGGTCAACGGTGGTCAATGGGGGTCAACGGCAGTCAGTGGGGGTCAATGGCACCCATTAGGGGTCAACGGTGATCAATGGTGGTCAATGGGGGTCAACGGGTGCCATTGGGGGGCAATGGTGATCAACGGTGGTCAATGGGGGTCAATGGCTGCCATTAGGGGTCAATGGTGATCAATGGCGGTCAATGGGTGCCATTGGTGGTCAATGGGTGTCAATGGCACCCATTAGGGGTCAATGGCACCCATTAGGGGTCAATGGTGATCAATGGGGGTCAACGGGTGCCATTGGGGGGCAATGGGGGTCAACGGTGGTCAATGGGGGTCAATGGCTGCCATTAGGGGTCAATGGTGGTCAATGGGGGTCAATGGGTGCCATTGGGGGGGCAATGGGGGTCAACGGTGGTCAATGGGGGTCAATGGCACCCATTAGGGGTCAATGGTGATCAATGGTGGTCAATGGGTGCCATTGGTGGTCAATGGGTGTCAATGGCATCCATTAGGGGTCAATGGCACCCATTAGGGGTCAATGGTGATCAATGGGGGTCAACGGGTGCCATTGGGGGGCAATGGGGGTCAACGGTGGTCAATGGGGGTCAATGGCTGCCATTAGGGGTCAATGGTGATCAATGGTGGTCAATGGGTGCCATTGGTGGTCAATGGGTGTCAATGGCATCCATTAGGGGTCAATGGCACCCATTAGGGGTCAATGGTGATCAATGGGGGTCAACGGGTGCCATTGGGGGGCAATGGGGGTCAACGGTGGTCAATGGGGGTCAATGGCTGCCATTAGGGGTCAATGGTGATCAATGGTGGTCAATGGGTGCCATTGGTGGTCAATGGGTGTCAATGGCATCCATTAGGGGTCAATGGCACCCATTAGGGGTCAATGGTGATCAATGGGGGTCAATGGGTGCCATTGGGGGTCAATGGGTGTCAGTGGCACCCATTAGGGGTCAATGGCACCCATTAGGGGTCAATGGTGATCAATGGGTGCCATTGGGGGTCAATGGGTATCAATGGCACCCATTAGGGGTCAATGGCACCCATTAGGGGTCAATGGTGATCAATGGCGGTCAATGAGTGCCATTGGGGGGCAATGGGGGTCAACAGTGGTCAATGGGGGTCAACGGCAGTCAGTGGGGGTCAATGGCTGCCATTAGGGGTCAATGGTGATCAATGGTGGTCAATGGGTGCCATTGGGTGTCAATGGAACCCATTAGGGGTCAATGGCACCCATTAGGGGTCAATGGTGATCAATGGCGGTCAATGGGTGCCATTGGGGGGCAATGGGGGTCAACGGTGGTCAATGGGGCTCAATGGCTGCCATTAGGGGTCAATGGTGATCAATGGTGGTCAATGGGTGCCATTGGGGGGCAATGGGGGTCAACGGTGGTCAATGGGGGTCAATGGCTGCCATTAGTGGTCAATGACACCCATTAGGGGTCAATGGTGATCAATGGTGGTCAATGGGTGCCATTGGGGGGCAATGGGGGTCAACGGTGGTCAATGGGGGTCAATGGTTGCCATTAGGGGTCAATGGTGATCAATGGTGGTCAATGGGTGCCATTGGGGGGCAATGGGTGTCAATGGCACCCATTAGGGGTCAATGGCACCCATTAGGGGTCAATGGTGATCAATGGGGGTCAACGGGTGCCATTGGGGGGCAATGGGGGTCAACGGTGGTCAATGGGGGTCAATGGCTGCCATTAGGGCTCAATGGTGATCAATGGTGGTCAATGGGTGCCATTGGTGGTCAATGGGTGTCAATGGCATCCATTAGGGGTCAATGGCACCCATTAGGGGTCAATGGTGATCAATGGCGGTCAATGGGTGCCATTGGGGGTCAATGGGTGTCAATGGCACCCATTAGGGGTCAATGGTGATCAATGGTGGTCAATGGGTGCCATTAGGGGTCAATGGGGATCAATGGTGATCAATGGGGGTCAATGGGTGCCATTGGGGGGCAATGGGGGTCAACGGTGGTCAATGGGGGTCAATGGCTGCCATTAGGGGTCAATGGTGGTCAATGGGTGCCATTAGGGGTCAATGGGGATCAATGGCGATCAATGGGGGTCAATGGTGGTCAACGGGGGTCCATGGGTGTCAATGGGTGCCACTGGGGGGCAGTGGGGGCAGTGGGGGTGCCGGGTGGTACAATGGTTGTCAATGGGTGCCATTGGGGTGCAATGATGGTCAATGGGGGTCAATGGGGGTCAATGGATGCCATTGGGGGTCAACGGGTGCCATTTGGAGTGCAATGGTGGGTCAGCGGGTGCCGTGGGGGTGCCACGGGGGTCCGTGGGTGCCGTGGGGGTCAATGGGGGGGGTCCGTGGGTGCCGTGGCGGCCCCGCCCCACCCACCCCTGGCGGTCGAGCGCCTCGACGTCGGGCACGCGCATGCCGAAGATGAAGAGGTTCTCCTCGCCCGCCTCCTCGGCCATCTCCACGTTGGCGCCGTCCATGGTGCCGATGGTCAGGGCCCCGTTCAGCATGAACTTCATGTTCCCGGTGCCCGACGCCTCCGTGCCCGCCGTCGAGATCTGCTCCGACAGGTCGGCCGCCGGATCACTGCGGGCGCGGCGGCGTCAGCGTGGCCGGGGGGGGGGGGCCCACGGGGGGGTATCAGAGGAGGTGACGGGGTAATATCGGGGGGTATCGTGGGGTTTAGGGGGGTATTGGGGTGCCCAGGGGGGTATTGGGGTGGTATCGGGGTTATATCGGGGGGTTTAGAGGGGTATCGGGGTGATATTGGGGGGGTTTAGGGGGGTACTGGGGTGCCCAGGGGGGTATTGGGGTGGTATCGGGGTTATATCGGGGGGTTTAGAGGGGTATTGGTGTGATATTAGGGGGGGTTAGGGGGGTATTGGGGTGCCCAGGGGGGTATTGGGGTGGTATCGGGGTTATATCGGGGGGTTTAGAGGGGTATCGGGGTGATATTGGGGGGGTTTAGGGGGGTATTGGGGTGCCCAGGGGGGTATTGGGGTGGTATCGGGGTTATATCGGGGGGTTTAGAGGGGTATTGGGGTGATATTGGGGGGGTTTAGGGGGGTATTGGGGTGCCCAGGGGGGTATTGGGGTGGTATCGGAGTTATATTGGGGGGTTTAGAGGGGTATCGGGGGTTTGGGGGGGTTTAGGGGGGTATTGGGGTGCCCAGGGGGGTATTGGGGTGGTATCGGGGTTATATTGGGGGGTTTAGAGGGGTATCGGGGGGTTTGGGGGGGTTTAGGGGGGTATTGGGGTGCCCAGGGGGGTATTGGGGTGGTATCAGGGTTATATCGGGGGGTTTAGAGGGGTATTGGGGTGATATTGGGGGGTTTAGGGGGGTATTGGGGTGCCCAGGGGGGTATTGGGGTGGTATCGGGGTTATATCGGGGGGTTTAGAGGGGTATCGGGGGGTTTGGGGGGGTTTAGGGGGGTATTGGGGTGCCCAGGGGGGTATTGGGGTGGTATCGGGGTTATATTGGGGGGTTTAGAGGGGTATTGGGGTGATATTGGGGGGGTTTAGGGGGGTATTGGGGTGCCCAGGGGGGTATTGGGGTGGTATCGGGGTTATATCGGGGGGTTTAGA
>JAUMJL010001864.1:0-125824 GCA_033558185.1 Dromococcyx pavoninus
CCCCTTCTTTCTGCCACGTGTCCCGACGCAGGAGTTACCCCCGCGGAGAGCGGCGCCTCGGCAGGGGCGGGGATGGTGATGGCCCCGCCTCTCGGCACGTATCGCGGCGCGGCCGGCAGGCACTGTCCGCAGTCCCCCCGGCTGCACCGCGTCGACGCTGGCGGCCTCCTGCCCCCCCACCCCGCCACCGCTGACTGACAGCCCCGAGCGCCACTGGGACGCTTCGACCGTGGGCCGAGCGGCGGGGCGGGCGCACGGCACCCAATGAGGCGGCAGCGCGGGCGGGGCCGCTCGGCGAGACCACCAATGGGAAGCGGGGCGCGGGCGTCGGCGCGCGGCCCGGCGGGGCGGGGTGCGGTGCCGTGGCAGCCAACGGGGCGCGGGGGTGGGCGTGCCCGGGGCGCCCCTGGCGCCGGCGCCGGGGATCCCCGTGCGCCCAGTGCCGTTTCCGCCCGGGCTTGGGAGAAGCTGCCGCCGCTACCGCCGCCGGGGGGGAGGGGCTGGCGCTGCCGAGAAGTCGCTCCCGCCGGCTGCTCAGGATACGCCGTGGCGCTGAGCCGGGCCTAGTGCCGCGCGGGGGCCCGGGGAACGGGCCGGCCAGGTAGGCGCGAGGAGCGGCGGCGGGAGGGCACGCCGGGGCGGGAGTGTGGGCGCCCCATTCTGCGCCGCCTCGGGTAGCCGTGGGACAGCAGCCCGGGAGGCTCGACTTCGGTGCGGGCCATCATGGCGGGCCCCGTGCTGCGCACCCACCCGGGCTGGGGCCACTGCGGGGCCGCGGGGCTTTGTCGGTGGCGGCGAGCGCCGGGGCTGCGCCGCTGCAGGCGCCCCGTTACACCGCTCATTGTCCCGGCGGGTCCCAGGGTCGGTGTTCCGTATCAGGGCAGCCCCCTTCCCGCCGTTTGCCCCGACCCCCGGGGGAGGCGGTGTTTGAGCGGCGTTTTCTGCTTTCTCATGGTGCCCGCGGGGCGCCTTCACCCGGATCCCCTCTGCTACCCCCCAGGTCCCCTCCCAGCTTCTCCCTCGGATCCCCCTCAGCTTCCCCCTTCTCGGAGCCTTGTCTGCTCCCCACCCCCGGAGTCCCCTCTGCTTCCTCCCGGGTCCCCGGAGCCCCCTCTGTCCCCCCGTCTCCCGATCTCCCCACCCCAGCTTCCCCCCTTCCCCAAGCCCATACTCTCCCTGTGGAGCCTCCACAGTGCGAGTGCTCCTGCCCGTTACGCGTGGCCGCCCGGGGGTGGGGGTGGGTTCCCCGGTGGCACCGGCAAGGTCACCGTCGCCTCGTCCTTGGGTGCCGGTCACCGGAGTTTGGCGCCGGGGAAAGGGCGGCGGGGGCGGGAAAGGAGGGAGAGGTGCGAGGGCGCGGGGAAGCGGGAGTAGGGAGCATGGCGGGGGTCACAGTCGCTTCCCCGCCGCCACTCTGCTCTCCCCTGCTCCGAAATGAGATCCCCAGGTGGAATTTTTGGGGGTGTGGAGTTCTGCAGGGCTGCTGCGGGCAGTAACAAGAGCGAGGGGTGAAGGACCTCTCCATGGGTGAAGGGTGCAGCTGGACCTCGAAGAACCCGGTGTCAGTGTCTGATGGCATGCAGGCGTGGTGGGTTTTTGACGGTTGCCTCCTGCCCTGGTGCGGTGTTACTGCCAGAACGTAAACGTAGAAAAGGAATTTTCCTAATTTCTTCAGCAGAAACAGGAGATTCCCCCTATTCACTCGTATAGGAAATACTGGGATTGGGTTTTTTTTCTTTCTTCCTGTGGTTGACCCAGGAAGTCATCTTGTCACCAGCCTTCTGGTTTCTTTGCTCTGGAGGTGCAGGGAGGAGGGTGTTGCTTTCCTCTGGATCCTGTGGGTAAGCGTTGAAGGCAGTGACAGCAGCTGCTGTTGGCTCTGGAGCTCTGGTTGCTATGAGAGAAGCTTCAGTAGACTTGGCTGCTATCTCCAGGGAAGGACAGCAGAGCAGCCTCCATTAGTGTAGTGAGGGAGAGACAGCTGGCTCACGCTCAGCAAAGGGCTTTACTTTTCTGGCCCTTTCCACAGGTCCAAAGCAGAAGTGGGGGTATGTTTGATCCGGTGGGATAAAAGCCTCCAAGGTGGGTTTCATCGCTGTTCTTGAGCTAATGGAATTGCAGTGAAGCGTGGGCTGGAAACCTCGAGTTACCCTTTCCAGATATTTTGGTCCGTGTGAAAAGTAGGACAGCGAGAATTGATATGATCTTCCTGTTCAGTGAAGGCTGCAGTTGAATCCCTTTTGAACTCCAGTCTCCTTTCCAGCCAGTAACAGAGCCAGATGCTTTTCTTATTGTTTGTATGTCTCCTTCCTCCCCTTCCATCGCCTGGGCCCCACTTGCCTTATTGACTGGAATTTCTGCTGTGTGCAGTGGGTGTGTGCAGCAGACACCAGCCTGCTAGTGCTGAGGAGGGATTTTCCATTCACAGACCAGGGAACAGTCAAAATAAAGATCCAGCTCAACTTTGGGAGTGGAAACAGAAAGCGGGGAGAGGAGTTGCTCTCTGCTGCAGAGGAAAATTTATCCTCCACCACTTCTTAGGCAGTTGTATGGGAAAATGTATAGAAAACGCTGCTGTGCTGTGGAACAGGGAGGTGAAACCTCCTGTGAATAATGGGGAAGATTCCTCCCTTTTGGTTGACTCAAATGCGTGCTGAAGGAACAGTTTGCAGGAGGCCATTTTTGACGTGACTATGTATTGTGGAATCTGCCAGCTTCTATCCACACTCTGTCTACTTGACTGCAATAGCTCCCTCTTTTTTTTTTTTATGAAGGAAGAATGAGTGCCTCTCTTATCTGCTTAACTAACCATTTAGCACTGGCTGCTGTCTGTATGATACTGTGCTCTCCAGTTGGAGCTATCAGCATATTCCAGTGCATTTGTTAAACATGAAGCTGTTAGTTGAGGTATGCAGTATGGAAAGTGGGAATACAGCAGCATTAGAAAACAACTGCCATCTTTGTAAACTAACACCTATAATGAGGGAATCCCTTGCCTTGGCCTCAGGTACCCAACTCAGAATACTGTGAGGACGAGAATAATATGAGAGGTTAAAATATGCCCTCAAATCCGCTTGACTGGCAGCAATCATGTGGTAGATGCCAAACTCCGAGTAGATTTTATATTTGAGGATCTGTAGCACCCAAGTTGTTTCACAAGGTGAGTTGAGCGACTTCTAACCCACCTAAAATTCATCCATCACTGGGGCTGAACATACCTGCTGCCCAGCACAGAGTGATATGGCAATAGTAATGAACTTAGGATTTTGTGAGTACAAAAACTAGCTCCTCAATTTAATAAAATACAGCAAGTGATCTTCATGGACCCTTAGTCTTTGTTTACAGTCTCTCTGTACGTTGTTTACAGCCTCTCTGGATGTTGTAACGGGGAATCAGTCTGCTGCCTCCTCGCATCCTGTTGGTTAACTGGCACTGCTTTGACAAGGCCCTGGCTTTTCATTTTAGTGTCATATCCCAAGTGACCTGAAAGTAATATTCCTTAGCTAATGCTGTCTGAGATTTCCACACCCCAAGGTGAAGCGGTGAAATCCCACATACGTCTGAATCCCTTTTCAGGAAGAGTGCTCAGTTACAGCCAGATCTTGTTCTGAAAAGTAATAGGTAAAAGTTGAAAAAAACAGAGGTAGCATTGAACCGGCATCTTGGAATGTGCAAAAGTGTGTGTTCATTTTCAGGGGTGGGGGCAGAAAAAATCCAGCAACTGCTGAGTGAAATTTTTTGTCTTAACTGAAGTAACAAAAGCATTTTTAATTCAAACTTCCAGGTGCCCAGCATGCAAGGGAGAACCAAATGTGTGATATCCCAGCCATGTAACTTATTAGTTTGACTGGTCTATTCTTTCTCACATTTTGGATGATCAGAATTTTACAAACTTGTTTTGAATGATGTGATGAGATAGAAATGTTTCTATCTATTCTACCAATAGTAAAACAGACAAAATGAGTGTTCAGAGGTTTGAAAATTCAAAAATCATTGTTCTCATGGAAATATTACTGCAATTACAAATGCACATTTGTGCTTTTACTCTAATGCTGCCTGTGTGTAACTCTGAAATCTTGCCAGTGAAACCTTGTGTTATGTGCAGTACATAAGAAAGGTTGCAATAGGCACATTTGGTTTTATGTATACAAGATGTAGCAGCAGTCCCTGAGTTGAACACGTTAAGTGTGTGCTTAAATGTAAAGCATATGAGATATTAAGTCTAAGTTGCCCCAATGAAAGTTAAGCTGCTATTTGATTTTAAAATAAAAACTTTGTTGCATTATACTTGTCTGTTTATTTTTTTCCCCTTCCAAATTAAAGTAAAAATACCTATGGATGTTAAAGCTGTTACAGATTCTACAGCTGGTCTTTGGCTTCTATAACCAACTTGTGGCAGGAGTTAGTGCACAGTAAGTTTGCTCTTATTGTTACAGACAGTTTTGTATAAATCTGGCTTAGCCTAAACCTTTTGCTTATTTTGATCACGGAAAAAGCCCCAGACCCTAATGCAGCAAGAGTTCAACAGCTTGAAGCTTGTGGGAGCTGAGATTTTTTACCACTTTTTCCTCTTTTCTTAATTCCATATTGAAGTTGTTGGGGTTTTCTTTCTTTCTTTTTTTTTCCCTTCGTTCCCGGGGTTTGCTATTTTGGTGGCAATTTTCCAGTATTCCTGTAGCAAATCAGCCGAGCAGCGGCCCCTGGCCCTGCTGAGCAGGGAGAATGTGCAGGGCTCCTGGCCTCCCTGCTGAGCTCACGCAGGGGTGGGACTTGCTAAGCTGCTGAAATCACAGCTAATGCCCACTGAGCATGCTGAGAAACAGTTTTTCAACGGCTCCTTGTTTAAATTTTTTTTTCTTCTATAATTAGTAAAGATGCTCTTTGTCTTGGAGAATGATCTGCACGACAAATCAGGAGATTCTTGTTCATCGTCCTCTTCCCCCCTGCCCGAGCTACTGGTGAAGTATTATTTTCCTGTAACAAAAATAGCTAAAGGGATTTTTCCCTCACTTCAACTGATGAGTCTGAACTTGAAAAGCTGTAGCCCAAAAGAAGAAATCTCAGCAAATAATAGCCCTAACACTACTTTTTTTTTCCACAACCCCTATAGGAGCATCACTATTGTTGTTTAAATTGTAAATCTGCAACTTTCTGATCCTTAAATCTAATTTAAATGGTTAAACAGTAGAACAAGCAAATTATATTTTTTCATAATAAATTTGGGAAAGAAAAGCTTTCTTGGTGAGTTTTATTTTCTTCCTGCCAAATGCACGCAACCCCAATTATTTTAATGAGCAATATGGGAAATATTCAGAAAAGTGCATTGATGTGCTCAGACTTCAAGGTGGAAAAATGTGGGAGGACTTGTCAGCAGTTTGAGTGGCAATCTTTCAGTGAGCAGGAGAAGTAATTTCTTTTGTGGTCAGGAATCTAATAGTCCCACACTGAGATGAGAACGAAGAGAGAGGAACACAGAGGAGTGCCATTGAGAAATAGTCAGGAATTTGGCTTTTAGAGTGAAGTTTAGAAGTGATCTGTTGTTTATGCTAAACTTTAATCCTTATAAACTTGATAACGTAGGCAGGTCTTGCATTCCTCCCCGAGGGTCATGGAAGGGCTAAGTTTAGCAGAAGGGAGGTATCCCAAACAGTCAGATCTATGCAGTTTTCAAGGCAGCAAACTTTTTTGCTTATTCCTCCTGTTCTCTTACGTTTTTTTCCCTGCTTACAAGCAGTCTTGAGACTGAATGTGAGTTAGTTTTAAAACCAAAATGCTTAAGCCCTGAAATATTACACAGTAATTTCAGAGTAGAAAGGTCATGATGCTTTTGATGTGTTCATATTTAGAGCGTGATTACAATTGCAATCACACACATTGACAAGAAGATATCGTCTGGATTTGGTAGCTGCTTATTTAGTGACTCAGGCTTGTTCCTGTTGTCCTTATGGAGTTCATACCAGGGTTTTCTTCTGCAACCCTGTTGTTTTACAGGACAGAACTTTTTGAGTGACTGTGCCAGCAGCCCAGAAAACAAGTCTGAAGTTCTGATACTGAGAGGAATTCTCTTGACTTTGAGGTGAGCAGTTTGTAGTGCAAGTCGTTGATTGGGAAGGAGTGAGACCCTGCCATGAGACTTTTTAATAGAACATGCCTGCTGGTGATGATTCAGTGAAGGAAAAAACAAGTCGGATGCAGCTTGGAGGTTTAGTTTGTCAGCGTCAGATAATGCAGTCTCTTGGTTTTGCATAGACTTTGAATCATGAAAATAAGTGGCCAGAGGATTTTTGAGGGTTGTGTGGCATGAAAATGTTTGGATAAGGAAGCCCACGTAAGACGGTGTTGCTCAGACTGGAGGAGGGGAAGACCCAGCTTGCTTCTGGGAGCACAACATGGGAGCTGAGAAGTGATGACTGGTAGGAGGGTGGGACTGAGAAGGCTGTGAGACTTCTCATCATAGCTCCAGGTAGCACGGAGAATGGAAGCATGGGATGGTTCTTCAGTGTGGCCCTATTTCCTAGATATACCTCTGCCCAAATTGTATCTTCCTGGCAAATGCTCTGGGTCACTCTCTAGGTCTGGTACCCCTTCAGGATGCCTGTGTGGAAGTTGCTCCCAAGGAGCAATTCTCAAATGTTTTTACGGGAGAGAGTGAGAAGGTGAAAATGTGTCCTAGCTTGTAGACAGGAAGGAATACACTGGGAAAAGTTTGAGAACCAGTGATTTAGGAAGGTGAAGTGCCCTGGGGGCTCAATGTGGAGCCCTTGAAATAGTTACCATGTCTCAACCTGAGTTGCAGTATCAGTTTATAGATCCTTGGAAGTATGTGTAAGCCTTTTGCATTCATGTGGCCTTTCACCAAAGACACTAAAACAATTTATTTCCTGTGTTCTGGTGGCATTAGGTTGGAATAACTTATAATTGTACTGCAAGAATGCTTTCAGTAATGTGGCTGTAGATTAACTTTTGCCACAGCAAAGATCTGGAAGCTTCCTGTATAAATACAGCCAAAGTGAACCTTTGAAGAAACAGCAGCTGCTTGATCAAGTTAAGTAGGCTCTGCTTGGCTGTAGAGGAGCCTTGCTTTCTGATTCAAAGTTCCTTGCAGTTTCATGAATTTCAAGGCTGTTGGAGTTCAAGATGGCCTGAAGGTTAATAGGGAACAAGAGTACTTGTAGGGTGAAAGTCGGGTTCTAAGCCTGCCACAAACTCACTTTGTTGTGCAGTTCTTCTAATACCCACCTCAGGGATTGCTGTTGTATGGAAATCTGGGTGTTAAACTGGAATGGCTATTTGTGACGCACTGTATGTTCTTTGCACATCTTAGTGCAGGTTTTTGGAGCACGCTAGCGATATGATTCCATAGCATTTTAAGCTGGCCTGATGTGCTGCTGCCACAGTCTTGCTCTCCTTCCCACCAACACTCTTGCCTCTGTTCTGGCCATGCCTACCCCAGTAGTCAACTGTTCAGGAGGGCTACCATGGCAAAAACGAGTGCAGCTCATTTTTGGAAGTAAGTTTTCCACTGGCTTCTGCCTGAACCACACGACTGCGGGGTCAGGTTAGCACCAGTGCAGAAGAGGATGGGGATTCTGCACTGAAGCTCTGCCAACTGAAGTCAGCTTGAAACTATTGCAGAACTGCACCCTGCGAGTGAGGTTACTCCGGGTGAAGTTACACGAGACAGCTGAGCACATCCAACAGCTCAGCTGCTGAATGGGGGAAGTTTTGCTCCCCCTCCCTCTCTCGCCCAAAGAGAAGTTCTGCCGTTTCTGTTGGCCAGCTCTGGTTCTTGCTGGATCCCTTTTCTGAGCTCCTTCGGCTTGCTAACCCAGCAAAAAGCTGTGTTTGGATTATTTTATCTTTTGGATTTTGCTGGATTACTTCTTTGCCAAGATAATGAGCTGAATTGGCTCACCGAGAGATTTGACAAGCATCCAGAGCCCTCACAAAATAAATAGAGGAAAGACTATGGATGGAAGCACGGAGGATGTGGTGGGGACTGGTGAAGGGGAGCGGGGTCTCGGCCTTTCGGTGGCAGCACGCAGTGTGCCTACACAGGCTGTGTCCTGGAACTTCGCACTCCTTTTAAAGGAGAGAGAGCTGATCCGCTGCCTGGTGAGCAATCTGTGAAACACTGAGTTTATGCCCTCGGTCACTGTACAAGGAGTGTGTTCTTCAGACAATCTTTAGTTCCCTGCTTGAAAACTGGTGGTGTAGCCTTTTCTTCATCTGCTCTTGTTTGCTCAGGAAGCTGGTTGGATGGAGGTTTTTATATAGGTTTTGATCCGTGATGGTGGAATAGTGTTTCAACTGAAGCATGGTGCTCAACTGTTTCAAAACAGCCAGTTCTCTTAGGGACAATTTTACAGAAAGTAAATACAGCAGAAAGCTGGAGTGATGTCTCATTTTGGAAGATGACAAAATGTTAATTAGTATAAAAGTGTTACAAATCCGTGTAAGTAAACGCACCACACAATGTTCCTTATTGTTTTTTAGCTGACCATTAGAAAGTATTTTACTCTTGCTTGCCAGTTGTTATGACTTGTGGAATGTCGAGGCATGCAGAAAATTAGGAATTTCTGAAAAATCATGACATGAAATCTGTATAACTTTGCTGAAAATATATAGACACATGAGTGCGACTGGAACAACACATAAATTTAATTCGGCCAAGGTCAGTTGTGGAGAAACTTGAATCCTATTTCTTTAACATGGAAAACTTGTTTGTAGCAGCATATGTTTGAAATAAAACAATTGTCTGTGGATTGCAAATTGTGGTGTGTGCTGCTCTGTCTGCTCGCTGCTCACTGAGGCTTTTAGCTTTGTACCTAGGGAGACTACTTGATCTGGTGGAACTGAAGGCAGCGTTTTTGCTATTTGTGTTTGAATACAGTTATTTAAATGTTAGCATGTCATGACATCTCCAAATGCATATTGCTGTGCAAAAAATTCATGTTGGGCGTGAGCGGTATGTCTCATGCAAGAAACCTCGTCTGTAGTGAGGGTAATATTTTGTTTAATGAAAGCCTTTGCAAATGGCTCCAAATCAATCATTTTGCAATAGGAGAACTGAGTATTTGCTGTCTTATGCTTCACAGTCAGTAGCAGTTGTTCTGACTTTGCAGTGTGGTAGCTGAATATGGAGGTGAGCAGTAGGGTAATAGACATGGGTAGAGTTCCTCTGTACTTCTTCTAATGGTGGCTGGGCAGAAGGTGGGGAGGTTTTACTGAGTAATAGGCGTTGTATTTTGGCATATGCCATCCCAAAGATGTTTCTAATTTAGAGATATGTCTTGTCAGTAGGAAGATCTCTGCTGAAGGTAAAACTACAGCTTGAGATAAATGAAGGAAATACCTTAATGCTGCCTGGCAATGGTCCTGTTCGGAGAGGCTGTTCTTGGGTGCTATGCCTGAGGTGAGAGGCACTTGGATGCTGAAGTCTCAAGCTGACAGCGTCCTTTACACACCTGTGGGAATCGCTGTCAATGGTGCTAGAAGAGTGGTGCTTGTTACCTTTTCCACCTTAGCTCCTGAAATACATGGACCATGGTGTGGGTCAGTTGTAGAAATTCAAGAAGCTGAGCATAGAAGTGCTTGTGCCTGGTGGCATGAGTCTGCTGTTTGGTGGATTCTCTTCATCCACTGGGGGTTCAGAGTATCCTTTAGGAGAAGTTCAGGTATAGAATTTGTAAGAAGGTGAAAAATTCACTAACTAGGAAAAGACTTTCCTCACAAGCTGCCAGAGAACGTAAAGAGTGAAATTAATGTGTCACAGTTCCTGTTTCCTGCTCCTGTGTTTCCAAGTCTTACATACGCAAATAGAGATAATAAATTAATAAAGCACCAGCATATTCTGAAGATGTGATTCTACATTGAAACCTGCAGTCACTTTTTAGGCCTTTCTTGGGCACAGGTTGGGTCTGTCAGCTTGAACCCAGTCAGCAGAAATTTATTGAATCGCACATAGAGAAGAGAACCCTGAAGTAACAGGGAGAATGAAATGGCATTTCCAAATGTTGAGGTAACTTCTCTGGGCTTTGCAAAACTGTATCAAAAAGTAACCAGGATCCTTTTGGTGAAATCCTTTGCCTGAAAAATTGTTGTTCTTTTTTTAACCATGTTACACAGCGGAGATGGATGGGGATGAATAAGGAGCAGTCTGTTCTTGTGAGCAAAGTTTATAGCTTTCTGTTGCTCTTCAAATGTCACAGTTTAAGGCATCTCTCCTTTTTCTGAGTGATAGTGAAGTAGGCTGTTCCTGTGAGAGTCACTGTGTTGGGGCAACATTTGCAAGGAGTTCTTATATTTTCAGTTTTACTTGAAGAGAAGTTTGAGGGAGGAAAGAAACGGCCTTGACACATAGTTGAAATATGATGTAAACTTTTCAGCATTTTATAAAACAAAATTACCCGAGTTGTTAAGAAAGGTGGTTGTTACTGAAATGGTATGTGGGTTTAAGATGTAAAAATTCATCTTGAACAATGGATTTGCTGTGGAGTTTTGTTCTGTTAGTACTGCGAAGGTGTAATTTAGTTCAGTTTAACTGCAGAGATTTTAACCTACTTATCCCTGCTTTTTGGGAGGTTGCCACTTTTCACCTGAGATGCATGCATGGGTCCCTGGCCTGTAGCAACCATGAATGATAAACAAGTGAAATGGCCACCGTGTTTTAATTGTTTTCAGGTTGTTTTTCCACTGAAAAGTTCAAGGTGCAATTCTGCCAGGGGAGTGTGTCCCCAGTCCTGTGCAAGTTAAATCTGTTGGTTTAGCTCTAGCTTTCATGTGCATGGCTCCAAACACTGTGTGTGACATCGCAGAAGTAGTATTCTAATTTTACTGATAGGAAAATTAAGGCACAAAAAAGAGATTAACTTGCATTGTACATCCTAAAGGCAGTGTGGAGGGGAATTTTTTTGACCCTTCATCTAGTGGTGCAAATTCCTTCTCTTGGACTTTCTTAGGTCGCTGTCTCACCATGTCAGTTTTCACCTCTGCTCATGTGTCCCTGTTGCTGTGTTGCTTCTTTATACACCTTTGGTTTCTTGCTGTAGAGCAGTCAGTGTTTTTAATGCCAATGCTAATCTGTGTGGTGGGCAGTACCTTGTGTAGTGGATACAGTGAAAATAACTCCTATATGAGCTGTTGATGGGGAAGCGTGGTAATATGAGCCAGGGTATTTTCCCTGTTTGTTTTCTCTAGTCTTGTAATGCTACAAGATAGTTTGGATTAAGAACAGTGTTGTCACTGATTTGTAGCCATCAGGACTGATAAACTATGTGAAGGGGCCTTCAGAGTATCTTGGCAATCTGTGTTTGGGTGCTTAGTGCACACCAAGTCTTATCTGCGTTATTCAGGAAGATAACTCCTGTCTGTGCTGCTTTCCTCCTGTGTTGAGATCATTCTCCTATCCAGCTATTACCCAGCTGAGGTCTGGATAGTTCTCAGTTTTTCCATAATGGCAAAATCAAATTAGCCCTACAATGACTGGTGCATGTGAAATTCCTCTCAGTTAAGGCATGTTGCTCTGAATGTTCTCAGGCTGATTTTTTTTCTTGGGGAGAATTCAGCCTCTTGTGTTTGAAAGGGAAAGAGAAAAGGCATGGATTAGGAAATGCTGGTGTTTAAGGTAGAGGGAGGAGCACGTAGCTTTCTTCTAGAACATTATCAGTCCAGCTGTGACTTAGTCATCTTCAGTCTTACATAAAATGCGTCCAATCTAAATAGCTGAGCATCTCCCTCCTGAATGCAGCAAAACGGCATCTTTTATGCTTACGTGAAGCTGTAACAGGCACAAGCCATCTTCTTAGGAGAGCTTTCATACTTGTGAACCTGCAGCATCCATCATGCTGTCAAGCCTCATTTACTCATGTGATGGGAGGTTTTTTTTATTCTGTTCCACAGTTTTTCCAGGTTTAAAGAGGTTTCTTGCTGTTGGCAGGGAATACAGCACTGATAATCCCAGACGGGAGAGCATAGAATGTAATGTGAGAACAAGAGTGACTCTCCTGAATCAGACTGAAGGCTTTGCTCATCTCTAACAGGGCCAAAAATTGATGCTTAGGGAAGAATGCAAGGTGAGAGGATCACAGGATCTTGGCTAATGTCTCTAATTTCAGTGTAGTAGTTCATGCTGTTGCATTAAATACAGCCCTGCCCTCAGTCGCTTTGATTTCACATAGCTATTCTTTAAGGAAAAAGGGATAGCTTGATTATTATGACATGCTTTTGTATAGATAAATATATGTCCACATTAATCCTTTGTTTAAATAGTTATGGGGTCTTTTGGAGGGTTGAGGGAGATTCTGTCTAGGGACTGGATCAAGATCTGTTAAGCTTTGTAGGAACTGGCCTGTGTGAGTTGATACTCGGTGCTGGCTAAGGGATGATGGACATCCTAACTTAGGTAGTCAAGGAAGCAGATCCTGTGACTGTGTTTATCAATAAACATTGATAAAGATAGGTGCTGATAAGCCTTACTGCTGTGGGCGTGGAAATTAACATTTAAAATTATACCACTAATACGTGTTTCACGAAACCATGTGGAAGCCAACATCTTAGGTGACCTATGTATGCAGTGAAAAAAGTCTCCTTCAGAGGGGCTGTTAGACTTGCAGCTTCACTTGGGCAGTTTGAAGCACTCTTCAAAGGCTGCAGAGAAAGTGTTTGATGTAGTTTTAGTTTTGAAAAAAAAGTTTACACTTTCTTCATAAGAACCATGAATGTACTGTGCTCACTGTGTAGATGAAGGGCTTGGGTTGCTGCTGACTGGGGACCTTGAGGCTGCAGTCTGTTGCATCATTTTAAATTCCCCCAAAGAATAGTGGTAAATCCATATAGTGGCTTTTAGGTTGTGCTTGACAGACATGGTGTAGCTCATTTGTAAGCTGTGATGCCAAGTATAGAAATGACTAGGTGAGATTTTTCCAGTCTTTAGGTGGAAAGTCAGATCATCAGAAGGTTGATTTTGGCCTTAAAATGTGTGGTTATGCAAATACTTAGTGGCCCTGGACAAGAAATGAGCAAAGCCCTGAGCAACCTGGTCCAAGTTGGCTCTGCTTTGAGGAGAGGAGGGGGTTTCAGTAAGTTTGCCTCCAGTGGTCTCTTCCAACCTGTATTATTCTGATTCTGTGGAAGCTGGCCTGGGTGTAGGAGGTGTGGGAGGCATGCCTGATCTGGGTGGAGAGGGCAAGAGTTAGAGAAAGAAGGCAGGATACTCTGACTCGAGAAATGGTTGCATTGGAGAAATTGCATTAAGACTGAAGATCTAAAATATCTGGGATTGTAACTTGGAAAGGACACACCTAACTTTATAAAAGGTTGTGAGATGAAATCATCTTTTACTTCACTGCTCTTCTGGATCTTTTTATCTGGATACCATAAAATATTTGATAAGACTTCTGTCAGAGAGACACTATAGTCAAATAATAAAGTATGTTTAGGGAGTTCTGAATTGTTTTGCCACTTTTCAACAAGATATATGAATCCATCCAGTTGCAGGTAGAGCATTTGTTAGCAAAACTGCAAACCCACCTATACATTGTGAAGCAGCATTTTGGAAAGCAGTAGCACTAGGATCTTTGTAGTTAGTTGCCTCTACATGGTACTTGAACCAGTATTTTATTTAAAGGGATTAATGTGATTCTCAGGCATATTGAAGAGATAAAAAATGTGGGGGAAAGGAGCACAAAGCAAAAGTAAGTAATCTTAAAAACACAGCAACATTGAGACTGATACTGGAATTGAATTTTGGTTTCTGTGCGTCAAGAAGAATACCAGTGAATTTGGAGAGAATTCAAAGGACAGCTGCAGAAATGATCCAGGGACTGGAAAACCAGCCTCATGATGTGAGGCTTAAAGGAGCTCAACTTACTCAGCTTATTGAAAAGACAATTGAGGGAGGACTTGATCTTTCTCTAAAAGGACTTGTGAGATTTGCTGACAAAGGCATAGCGCTATCAACTGAGGTTATACAAATTCAATCTTGAAGTATAGTTTCTTAGCAATCATGATAATTAAACATTGGAATGGTTTACTGGGAAGGGGAAAGGAGCAAATGTTCATCTTAGTCTTTTAGAATAGGCTCAACTCATTTCTTACTGAAAAAATATACAGTGATTTTTTTAAGTGATTATAGCGCTCATTTCCTGACACTGGAGTTTAAGAATCTTTAAAAGTTTCCTACCATGATCAGTTGGCCCAACTTCAGATGCAAGCACTCACGTTCAAAGCTATGATCATGAAATGAAGATGAATTTAGAGGAGAAATGGTTAAGCTGGTGCTAGAGTATTGCCTTGCATAAGACACAGAAGATGTGAAGGGAGCTCTGAAATTTAATGCTTTGTGGCTTCCATTGTTGGAACTCAGGTCTTTCCCATACTACATTGCTTCAGATGTTTAAGATATGGTTGAGGCTTTCTGAAAGCCTCTACAGAGAAACCCTGATGTAACTGTGTGCACTCACTGTATTCAGATGAGTGTTTCTGAATTCCATGTGACCGCAGGAGAAGTCTGTAAATCTTTTTCATCCTTTTTTAGAAACAGTATTAAAAAAATTGCACAATGGCAGTATGTTTACTTTGCCTCTCAGAGGAATTGTAAGCACAAGCTCTCCTGGTAGGTTTCATTCTTAAATTAACATAGGATATTCTCAGTCTCTCAAGTTAACTAGACTTAGTCAGAAAGTTTATGCTTGAAACAATGTTAAATAATTGTCAGAAGCAGTATTCTAATGGCAGATGTTTGCTGGTTTTCGTGCCATTCAAATGAGAGTAGTTCAGCAATTCTGCTCCTCCTTCACTTTGTAAATTCACCTGGGGAACTGAGTGACTCAGTTTGGTCATGGCTCCAGATCACACTTTTACTTTGTATTTGCATTTGTCCATTCCACCGCTCCCTCAATAGTTGCTGAGTTTCCATAGATTACCTCGTTCCAGATGCTTTTGCAGACATGCAGAGCTCTGAAATTCCTTTCTGGTGGCTGTCAAAATTGGCTGTGTTGTACAGATAAAGCTCTCCTTGTCAGTCCTGCCTGTATGCACACTCCTTCTTGCCTGTGCAGAGGAGCTACCTGGACTGCTCTCGCTTCTTCTCCTGCACAGCTGCATTCCTGCATCTCCTCTCCTCCTCTAGGTCCAGCAAGGGAGGAGCCCCACTGCTCTCATCGTTACAGTAAGGAAACACACTTCTGTGTATTCCTAAGGAAGAAGAGGCAGTTCAAAACTCTGCAGCTTTTTGAATGTTGAGCCTATCAAATTGTCACATAAATTGAGCTATTTCTGAGATGGGAAAGAGGTTGTCTGGCAACCACAAGTTCCCTTGCTTAGAGCTAAAGGATAGCAAACTGCAGAAACGTGTTGAGGCACTACACAGTATAACACAAAAGCCTCCAGCTTCAAGATCCAGTGCAGCAATCCCTGCTACTTACCTTGTCCAGACAGCTCTGTCTGTCTTAACCTGCAGAAGCAACTTACAGGAAGTGCTACGTGCAAAAGAGGTTGTGAAGATTTAGCAGTAAAGAAATCTCCCCTCTTCCTTGTCTTCCCTCTCTGCTCTGTCATCATCCCCCTCTCCCCAGCATCAAGAGTCTGATGGATGACCCGCTGGAGGAGAGTTATCAGCTTCTTCAGCATGAGTGAGTGACTCAACCTCTTATTTTCATCGTGTGGTTATATACCTGCACTTTTGATAATCCTGAAAACATCATCAATATACTACACTGCTTATCATTCAACATTCAAAAACCCCAGTAGTTGTGGTAACAGACAACACTTCATTATTAATGTGTTACAGAACCACTTGCTCAGCATTGCTTTCGTGTGAGCTTCACAAGCTCTCTTGGCCAACTGTTTGATGTCAGTGCTCCTGTGATACCACCCACATGCAGTTAAGGCGATTGGTTACAGTGTTGTGTGCACGCAGAAAAGCTTCTCTCAAACGAAGAAATTGCTGATTTATCTGCAAATCACCAGATGTAAATCTGGTTTAAGTGACTTTTGTCTTTATTCAGTCACTGGGTGCAGGTTTTTGACTGCTGGTTTCTAGTCATTTGCATTTACTTTGAAAATGTGTTCATGATGATCTGCTTTTCATCTTGTTAACAAAAAATCAGTTAGTCAAAAAAGTGACCGTGGCTCCCATCACCGTCTTTATGTACCACAGGTCTTTGCATTTCTTGCCAGCAGTTAGGAAGCAGGTACTGGGAGCTTCCTGAACAGGTATTACACCATCATCTCTGTGTCTGTAAAAGCAAGTCTTTGATTGTCTTGTTTTTCAAAAAAATTATCTAAATCTCATACTAAAAATTATATTTCTTAAAGCTTGGTGGTTCAGCATGTTGTTGTCTGATTGCTTATTCTATAAATCTCACTGCTGTAACATTGCAATTGGATGAACATATGTTGGGCACGGAGGATCCGACAGGCAGAGCCTGGGTATGCCGTGCTGCTGTGTCGGCAGTGCCTGTGTTTTGGGATCAGGGTATATCTTACCAGTGCTAAAATACAATATAACACGAGGTGTAAGTGAGCCAGGAAAGGGAACTGCCATAAAGAACATCTCTTGAATATAATTCAATATCAGCAAGTGGGTAGAAGCCCCAGAAGGGGAAATACAGCTTTTTGGCTGATACGCTGCCTTTGGGCCTTTGTGATCGCTCTCCACCACTGTCCTACTGACTCTGTCTGCTCTCTGACAGGTTTTTTGCTGGAAAAAGCAGATCTGAAGGAAATGCGTCAATTTTCTAGGGGTTCCAGAACCACGTAAATTGACCAAGAGTGTCCCTTGGCACCAGGGCCTAGGCAGGTGCTGTAGTGGGTGGCATTTCCTACAGAGATGTCCCTGAGAAGGGAATGTTGTGGGGCAATGAAGGTGGGGTGAGCTTTGAAACCTGCCACAACACTGGAAGATTGCTGAAATCCTTATTAAGTGTAAAATTCACTTAATTTGTAAGTGGATCTTACTCTCTCGCTGTGTGTGGTGCAAGTTGCAGGTGTTCCTGTAGCCTGGTTTTACACTCAAGGTGCATTGGACAGACCAGTGTTTGCTGGAATGCGACACACAAGCATTACGTAAGCCTGGAGTAACTTCCTTACAACACGGAGAAAAATGTATTTGCATGATCTTAAGTCCAGGTACAAGGCTGCAAAACTTGCCAGTCACAAACCACAAAGGCCAGACTGGAGCTGGGAGGGCCCTCAGTAATGGTTTGGGCAAGGGGAGGGAAGGGTCAAAGTGAGTCCTGTAATGGAAAGCAAGGCTGAACCTTCACCTGGGAACTGCGGTGCCATAATTGCCACACTGTGTGATGTTGCCATGGCTGCTCGGGCTGTCCCTGCGTGGTTTCCTGGTGTGTGAGAGCAGGGCTGAGGCTGCCGGCAAGCAAAGAGCTGCCATACGTGTTTGGGGAGCTCAGGCATGTGCTGGCAAGCTGCAGTGACAGGAGATTTGAGGCTTTGAGCTCAGTCTCTCTCCAGTCTCTTCCTCCCCATCAGATCAGAGGAGGAGATGTGATTTTTGCAGGACTTTAAATCCCACTTTTACTTCTTTCTCGCTATCGTAAAGTACTTTTCTCGTTATCGTAAGGTCCTTCATCCCACATGAAGCCGTGGTCGCCCTAGGAGTGAGGAGGCAGTGTGAAATGGAGGATCCCAGGGGGGCACGGAGGGAGACCTGGGGGGGCTCACCGGGCCTGGATGGGCTCTGGTGTGTTTTGATCTGAGATCCTTTGGCTGCGTTGCCATCTGCATAGCCTGTGAATAGTTTTCTCTGGCACAGACCTTGTTCCTCAGTGTTGCATCATCTCTGGGAGAAAGGCCAGGTCCGGAGCCCCAGCACAAAGGCTTTCTGAAGCTGATGAAGCTTGTTCTGTGTGTGGAGGATCTCTCTCCTTCCTGTCGTCCTTTCCACGGAATTCCTGAAGTAGCCTCCATCCGAGAGCCCCTTCGTCAACAGCTGCTGTATCTCTGCCACTTCCTGCACACCTGGCTGATGCAACGCCTGCCTTTGAAGCTGCTACTGGAGTCTCCTCTGGAGCTGAGTTGTTTGCCCTGGCTGGGAGTGGCCAGGCAGGCAGCCTCCATCACGTGGGGCCCTTAAATAAAGGACATACAGCCAGGCCTGTGAGGCAAGAGAGTATTTAGTGGGATTACAGAGAAATCTTTTTTCCAATTCTAGGACTGGAGGTTGCAGTCCTACTCCTGGCAACTTGCTTGCGGTTAGCCTTCCACTGGTTGCAGCTTTGGGATGCTGCTCCGTGCCAGTAAATTCTGCTAATTCCCCTTCTATATTCAGCAACTTGCCGTGACTCTGGACTGTCCGGATTCTCATGGGAACTGTAATTCTCTGGGTTTGGATTTGATCCTGGTTATTGCCCTTTATTGCTCTGTTTCCCTCTGACCTTGCATGTGGTATAGACTTTTCTCTGAAATCCCTTCAAAACACAATTTCAAGGGAGGGAGGTGACGGTGTCTAACAATCTTTTTAATTTAGAGTTTGTCTACTTAGGAAAGTTTAATGGTTACACAGGTACAACCATTCTGTGAATTCTGTTACACGCACAGGCAACAAAATCTGGAACAAAGAAACACTCTGGCCTGATACGATTAAAGCAGTGTCCGTTACATTATTTTAAGTTAGTCTTGAGTCTTACTTTAACCATAGCCATTTTCTGGTGTAGAGAGGCCTTTCAAATTGAGCCTGGATATGTGGGATTTATATGGACAAGGTGTGGCAGACTGAGCAGCGGTACTTTCCAGTATTGCTGTTCCTAGTTGTCTGCTCTGCCCCACTGCAGGGATTTATTGCCCCTGTAGCAGTATCTAAAAGGGAATATGTGTTTTACCTGCTTCTGCTTTCAGTCCAGTCTTCTTGGCATGAAGTGCGCTTGATGAGACATGGCAATGTTTCCTTCCTGCCAGCTGTTGTGGCAAAGGCTTATAGGGGACAGTGGCAGCAGTAACGTCAGCTGCCACAGCTGGATTCACTGGAGGTTGGTTGTCAAGCCCTTCATCTCAAAGTACTGGTTCTGAACCTTTTTTGTTGGCAATTTCTTGGGGGCTTTTGTGACATACAGACATTTGACTGTTCTCCTTCACCCCATGGGAAAAGAGAGTGACAATCTCGGAATATAGAAGCGGCACAGCAATCAGAATGTGTTCCCCTTGCTACAGAATAGTTTCCCCCAATGACTGTCCCAAATCAAAAGTTTGCAGAACTGAAAAAAGGAGAGGGGTGTTTTTCTCTTTACTGTTGCATTTACTTTGGTAATTTTTCTATTGTCAATTCTGTGGGGTCTCGTGTGTTTTTTTTCTTTTGTATTGCTGTATATCTTTTGGGAAAGAGTAGAAAACAGTATTTGCAAAAATAAAGGTGTTTTCAAGGGATTGCCTTGCTTTTGTTTTTGAAAATAGAATTTTAAATGCCTCAGTATTTGAAGAATGTTGTCGTCTTCAGCTTGTTTGAATTTGACATCTTTGACCAACAACTTGTTAAGCTGTGAAATAGAGGCAATGTAAAATAATGTTCTTAGCGTAGGAACAGGCCGAGAATTATTCTTCTGAGTCTATGGGATTTTTCTTTATTTATCCACTATTGCCATTATTTTTTAAGTTTTATTTTGATGATTAATATTTTAAAAGTGTTAGCAATTTCCTGTGGGTTGCTGGATTTTCTCAATAGTGTCCTATGAAGTTTTCTTGCAAATTTTTTCTGTCTGCGGCCCTTAAAGTTATGAGGACTTTCATATGAAGTTCTCTGCTGGGATGGTCCTCTTGGCTTTGCTGTTACTCCTTTAAAACATCTTCTCTGTCACCATCCTGCTCTGCTCAGTAGACTCTGCGTGCAGACCACGCAGATGCCCCAACGTCAGCATGGGGTGCAGGCAAAGTTTCCTGTTGTCTGCCTGCCACCTCTCCATAAACATAGCTCAGAATAATCTGGTCTACTGTGGATCACTGCTACTCTGTAATTTGGTTCCCCTTTCTGATTTGGCATGTATTTGTTTATGGAATTATTCTTATGTATGACTCTTCAACCAATTTCAAATCAATATAAACTAAAATTTCCAGTAATGTTATGTGATGCAAATCAGATGTTTTAAGAAAGTCCGAACAAGTCCTTGTCTGATGTCTCCACCTCTGGAGTGTGTTGGACTGTAAAGAATGTGGTTGGGTTATCCCATAGAAAGTATTTCTGGAAACAAAGTCTTATCTGCCCTTCCTTTATATCTTATTCATATTTTCTTCTATTACTTGTCATAATATCTGAAATCCTTAGTGATTCCAAAATAAAAACACAGGGCTGGTTTTGGTTTTTTTTCTGCAAAATGAAGTGGTTTTGTGTAACTTCTCGACTGATGAAGCAGCAGCGAAGTTTTGAGGTCATTCTTATTGCTTTCCTGAGTGATGTCTGCAGTCTTGGGTCAGTTGCTGAGAATACTTGACCAGGCAAGTATTCTTCTCTGCCTGGTGGTTTAATTTGTTTCAGTTGCTAACTGTTACGATTTGTAGTCTCTTAGGGTGTAGTTTGCAGAGGACTTTAACTAAAATTAATGTTTTCTTCATGAGATAAAATTATGGAAACCCATGGATGGGCATGGTGAAGTTTACCTTAAAATAGCTTGAACCTAGTTAAATAAATGTAATCAAGATTTTGTTTACATCTGTTTACCAAATTTTGTGAAAATCATTTTAATTTACTTGTATTTCAGTTTTGAATGTAGCTTAATGGCTTTATTACTCTGACTTTAGCTAAATAGGTGTATTTGTGGACATGTTTCTATTGCTTCCATGAAGTACTTTAAAAATAATGGGAATTATTAATATGAATTCCATTCTTCTATGGAACAAGTTGACTCATGCATGGGCCCATGGATCCCAAAAGCTCTTTGAAGTCACCTCAGTCCTAAAAGCAGCTGTCTCGCCTTTCCCTGATCCTTGACTCCAGGTCTTGTGCCATGTGATGAGCAGGATCTGGTCTTGCTGGGTTGTTGCTTTTTGACACACTTAACAATTTTCAAATGTTGTTGTTTTTGTTCTGAGAGCTTGTCGGTGCTTTATCACAGTTCTTCAAATCTCAGAGAGAAAGATTAACTCTGAACGAAATGTCTGCAAAGAAGCAATTTCTTTGCATATAGTCATTTATGTATAAAACAGGAATCTTAAAGTTCCAAAATGAGTAAATCTTTGACCATTGCACTATATTTGTCAATAATTTGGTTATCACATTATCCTTACATAGCTACTAATGAATGCTTCTGTTGCTTATATTTTGTTCCTTTCTGTTGTAGACTAGGATTTAGTTCTCTCAGACCCCATGGGATGGATGGATTGCTGTCTTGCTTTGTCAGCTGGCAGATGATCTATGGCACTAATGATAATAGTAAAGACTCATGTCAATATTTCATTTTTTAAAACTGGCACAGCTGTTTCCTTGCTGCTTGGTGAACCCAGCTTGTTTTCAGAGCAGAGCTAAGCATTTATATTGATAGATTGAGGCATGATTCATGGACTTTTAAGAATATGTTTCAGAATAAGTTGAAGCTAAACAACTTAAAGATTTGTCTCCTCTGCCCCTGCCTCTGTATATGTGTCCTGAAGGAATAGTATGCCTGAAATTCTGGGAATTTTATGCATTTTTGAGCTGACCTTTTTAAATGCAGAAGCCCTTGATCTGATTCTGTTTGCACTGAAGGTCCTTGCCCTTCTGTGGGGATCTGCCCTTGACATGAGGTCTATGGGTGTGCTGAAAAGAATGGACAATGCTTGATAGCACTAGTGTTTGGGTGGTTGATAGCACTAGTGATGAGATGGGACATTTTCAGTAATTGAAACCCTTTGTGTTTGCATTAGATGCCCCATAGATTTGGGCTATTCTGAAATACCCAGGAGAAAAGATGAGTTAGTATCCATAAACCTGCTAACACTTGTTGCACTGCTCCACTTGCAGGGAGGTTTGCTACTGATGCAGATGACAGTGTGCGTATGAACTGATTAGAATTTGCTGGCTCTGTCCCAGATGAGGTTGATGGAGAGGATGCCAAGGAAGGCTGGGTGGCAGAGCTGCTATTTGCAGTTTGTCGCTAGCTCTGGCCTATGGCAGTGTGAGATGCAGGAGAAAAACATGCTTTCAATTTTGTGACTGGTAATTCCTTAGGAGTGTAAAGATATACAGCTTATGATATATGGAGCTCATCCCATGTAGGTGACCTGCAGACCTATTGCTGAACGTGAAGAAGAAGGTGGTAATTATCATTTGGATGCTAGCAGTCCCGGGCTGTCAAAAATTTTGGGGCTGCATCCAGAGTTGTTGGGAGGTGTGGGGAGTGGCATAGGAAACACTTTTTTGTCTTTTGCTGTCTGTGAATGAGAGATATATGAGAAGTGGCCATCACTGGCGCAGGCAGAGGAGGATTCCCCATCTTCCCTGCCCTGGCACATGTGTTGAAGTTGTATATAATCAGAAAAGGCTTTTCTCAGTTTGTTCACGATGGGATTTGTACCAGTGTTGCCTTTTTACGGTTCTCAGCCATGTGTGAGATGCTGGATGCACAATGCTAAAATATTTCAAGTTCTCTGTAGACACAGTCTTGCAGACCTGCACTGACACTGCAGAGAAATGGGCTGGATTTCCTGCTGGGTAACTGCTTTCCCTTTGAGCCTGTGACTGTGGGAGAATGCAAGGGGAGTGCTCTCTCCCTGCCCCCTGAGATTCTGCAGCATCACCTGAGCAGCACCAACTGGTGATGAAGTCTGGGCGTCTGCATTTAGGTAACACACGCAGTCTGTGAGGCTGTGTCTACGTTTTTTTTCTGGGGTTAAATTTTTCACAGCTCTCATAAATATTTTGTAGGGTCTGTCACCAAGCGTTGCACAGCTCAGCATGCACAGCGTGAGACAGAACAGTAGTGAAAAAAGGGCAACCACCATGTCTGGAAGGAGGAAGCTCTAGCGAGCTGTTTGACTGACGATGTGCCTGTTAATAGTGACTTCTCACACCACAAGTAATGAAAGGAGTTTCCAGCAGTAAATGTTCTGCATCTGCTTTATTTGTAGCGTGGACGCAAAGGTTGTGGAAGTGAGCCAATGCAGTGTTGCGACTGCTGCATCTTAAACAAGGTATTGAAAATTAAATTCACTGTTATAGCAGGTGGTGCCTAACCTTCTCTTGGCGAGCTTAGATTGATTACATTCCTTTCTGGTGAAACAGGATGTTGTCTGAAATAATTAAATAGTGTGTATTTACATTTTAGCTAAGGTAACCACTTAATTTTGGTCTGAAGGTGGGTGAGTTACCTGTGCTGAGTGAGAATGAGGGATACCAGCACTGAAGTGGCTGTGCAGGTGGATGCTCATCTGAGCTGTTTAGATGGTGTTGGGGAAGACCCAGGTGTCTTTATACTGGTATGACTGGTTAAGTAGGAAGGATTGTACGTGCCAAATGCGGGGGAAAAAAAATCTGTAAATCCTGCATTTTCGAAACCAGCTAAGTATTATTTACCTCTTAGACCATCAAAATTCCTGTTTCCATTTTATTTCAAGAATTATATCACAAGGTAAGATAGGTTTGTGCCATGGTCTGAAGCTCATCAAATTTTAGTAAGACCTTGAATTTTAGGAAAAGTTTTTCCAGTGGCACTTGAGAGAACTTGGTGCAATTTTTTTCTCTGATACAGCTGTATATTTTGGAGGGAGAGGTAGGAAGGAGCTTGGGGATTGCACAGACAAGAATTTAGCCAGTTCAACGAGTGAATGCTTTGATCTCAAACCCAGTATTTCTGTGCAGGCTTATGTTTTGGGTGTTACCAGGCCAAGTTTCATGAAGACCAGACTCTAAATCTAGCCTGAAGATACTGTGGTCTTGGACAGCCCTTGAGATTGGTCTCAGCAATCCGTTTTGAATTTTACATTGTCAGAGTTTAAAGTAGGCATGAAAGAGCAGCAGCAAACAGCAAAATCTGAGCACGGGTGATGGTTGGGCAAGTACTACTGGGTCAACACAAAAGTGACTGAACTGGAATTCACCTTGTCTAACTGTTCTGTTTAGTATTCCAAGTTTCACCACTAATCTCTTTCCCAAAAGTGGGAGTTACTATTGCACTGAAACAGTCTGGTTTGTACAGCATTGATGGAAAGAGGTTTTCCTATGAGAAATGGCTGAAAATTTGTCCCAGTTACCCCAGGAGTGACCAGAGACCCTGTGACTCTTGAGTCCAGAAGCCACACCTCAAATCCTTGGGTTCTGCTGAGTCACGAGCAGGCAGGAGGCTGGAATTTGTCCTGATGAAATCTCAGGCTGCTGCCAGCTGGGTATGGTCAGGGCAAAGGCGGGGATCAGTGGCGGGGGAGGGGAATCTAAGCAAGTATTTAAAAATTTGGAGGTGAGGGCAAGGGGGAGGTTTCTATGTCCCTTAAAACTGAGAAGGGTGCTTCAGACACTGAGAAGCCTGTCCTTTTTGCCAGAGATCTGTGTGACTGGGTTGAAACAGGGATTGATGTCCATAGCTTTTAGCTGCACTTCAGCAGTGGTTTATCTCATCTGGTGTCAGTCATGAGCATGAGGAAGGATAAATGAGACACCTCCTAAAGGTCCTTTTATTTTTATTTTTTTTTTTAAAAAAAAAGCACACTCAAGGACACCTGGACTGTCTTGGATTTGAGCTGCTTGAGAGCAGAGTCCTGCCCGTTTTCTTTTTCATCTCCCACCCCCCTGTGAGACCGTTGCTTTGGGGCATAACAGGGAATTGTCACAGACCACTTACAAATCTTTATGTGCTGCTTCTGTAGTTTGCTGTATGCCTGTCATACTATCAGAAAGATCTCTCTTAGGGATGTATATTGAAGAAGGGAAATACTTCCTTGTGCTAAGAGAAGTGGTTTGCCTTTTTAGACAGAAAAAGGCAATAAAGTGTGTGGCACTTCAACATTTTTTACTCTCTCCTCCTTCATTTGCCCTTATAGAGAGTGTGTGGTTTTGTGTTTTGAGGGTTTTTATGTGTTAAACAATGGCTGGACTGTGGCATCCAAAGGCAGTTCCCTGTGAGAAATTCACTACCCACAGGAAAACTTGGCTCGTGGCTGCTCTACTGTAGCCCAGGAGAGTTTGCTGGCAGATCCCCTGAGATGCTGGGGAACACGTGACGGTCAACTGCAAGGGCAGGCTGGCTCATCAGTGCTTCTGGATCTGGGGGAAAGATTGTGGAAAGTTGTTGAAGGCTGGCCTTAATGTTTAATCTGCAGAGAGGATGGCTAAATTGTCACTGGTTTTCTTTGATTTTGGAACCACCTTTGCTATGTGCTGAGACGCAACTTTTCTCTGTATTGTGGGGGGTTTCTTTAGAGCTGCATAGAATAATAGCTCCTTTATGAACCTCTGTGTTATTGAGGTTATTTACATAACGAGGAGCTGATCCCGTTTCACCTCCATCCGCCATCCAACCCTTGGAAGTTCGTGTTTCTCAGCGATTTCACTGGCTGCCGTAGCAAAACGTTGTGGTCAGCAGGGAGGGTGGAGCCTGGGCGCGGGCTTCCCAGGCAGCCCCAGCACGGCCGGCGGCTGCGCCCCATGATGCCACCCTGACTCACCCCGGCTCCCCACGCGAGCCAATGGCCCCTCTGTCTTTCTCATCGGGGCGGCCTATGCGCGAGCGCCCAGACATCTGACGTGGCTCTGCCGCGGGGAGGTGTCAGCTGGGATTTCAGAAAGTCAGAGCCCGCTGTGTCTGGGCTCGCCAGACTGAGTAATCGTGCAGAATCCAGGACAGGCCTCACTCACCGAGGGGAGGCCATTGGGAGCATGGGGATAAGCGCTCTGTGGGTCATGCTTGCCCAGTGAATACAAATATAATGAGAGGTCTCTGCTCAGTCCACCTTGGCGCTGTCTCATTGTCTTCCCAGACAGGGCTTTGCCTGCAAGTTGTTTGGGAAAAGAGTTAGGAAAGGCTGGTGAAGGGCGGTGGGTGATAGGTGACAGCTGCTGCTTATATGCAGAAGGAGCTAATAGATTGCTTATCTGCTAATTAGCCCTAAGTTTAGTTGGGGGAGGGGGGAACTGTCATTATCGGCTTTATGGCCGAGCAGCTCATTGCATGTCAATCCAAGACTGTAAAAAAAAAAAAAAAAGGCCACCAAACAAACACACCTATCCCTCTCCCAACTACCACCATCTACCTCCTCCCTGGCCCCACATGTGAAAATAATGTGGCTTGTCACTTTCTGCTTTTCTTTTGCTGCAAAAGCCTTCTGTAGGGGTATACTGGGACACCTCATCCTGTAACGGAGATGCAATGCTTTGTTTCTACTTTGGTAGGTTTCCCCATGTCCGTGACGTGTTGGCTGAGGCTCTGCGGCTCCTCTCCGCCCTCGGAGCGGCCAGTCGCTGCCCTCTGGACTCCGTGATCCCCGACGGGCGTCATGAGCATTGCAGTCCCTCTGGGAGTCACCACACCAGATACGTCCTACTCCGACATGGCTGCAGGATCGGAGTGAGTGTTACCCTGCAGAGGAGAAGGGGAGGGTGTCAACAGGCTGCCTTGGAGTAGCGCTGCAGGATTGGTGCCAGTGCTTTCTCCGCTCAGGAGAAAGGGGATGCTGGGCTGCTGGCTGTGTGAGAGATGAATGCAGAGACAGACTCTTGAGTGTTTAACAAGTGCAGTGTTAAGGAAACCGGTAAGTTTGACATAAGAGATGGGGTAAAAGAGAATTCCAACAGTCCAAGGCATTCAACCATAGGTTTTACATTAGCTTGGCTACTAAATCTATACTTAAGTGCAGGCAGTTGTGCATTTGTTGTACCTGTGCTTGATGTTGGCAAGGTACAGGCCAGCTCCTTTTCAAAAAATGGTGGTTTATGAGGGGTCAGTGTGCTGAGCCTCCCTGTCAGTAGAACCTGCTAACTCAAACTCAATATTGATCTTCTGTGACAGATTTCTGGACCCCCTTTGGAGCTTGGCCAGGGATGTGGGGCAGCACTAGCCTGTGCAGACCCTTTATTATTTTTCTGCCCTTGAGTGGGTTCCCAGAAGCACACCTTGGTGGGCAGTCCTTCAAGGTGCCCACCACAGGACCCTGTTCAGGGGCTCTCACCACAGCTCTGTCTCTGAGGCCTGATGGAGGGGACTTACTATTTCTCCTGAAAGACTCTGCTTCTGCAGGAGTCAGGAACATTTCCAATCCAGAAATTATTACATTGTGATCTTTTCTTGAAACCCTTGTTAGAATGATGACAGCTCAGATGAGTGATATGTTTTTGTTGGGAGCAAGAGGGAGGGCTCAAGTTATTTCTACCTCCTGCTTTCTTGCACCCTTCTTTGAAATATGGACTATAGTGTCTCTTTACAAAAATTTACAAAGGGCATTTTGGAAATAGATCTTCCCGTGTATTATTTAAAGGTACCTACTGTGCAAATACATGTGTGTCAAATTGATAAGTGTAGAACAGATACTGCTGGAGACTCTCTTTAATTTTGAGCTGTGAGAGCAGTGGGCTATGCTATGAATCATTGTTTTTCCCTTTCATCTGGCCCTGATTTGACTATGCACAGAGTTTGACTACACAGTTGCACTCTCTGCAAGACTGCTAATGCTCTTTTTTTGTCTGTCTTGGCACTGGTCCCATTCTGGGCATTCTTAGTGATGCTTCATTCCATCCTAAAGCCCATGTTTTTACATGTTGTTTTTAAATGAGGACCCAGAATCTAGCAAGTTAGTAATCTGCAGTGGGCATATGAGCCTTCACTTTTCAAGCTTTAACATTCAGTATTGCTTGTCACCATGCTTCTCCCACACCAGCACTGTAAAGACTCAACATGCAGGAATTTTAAACTGTTTATGGCAGAAGAAAGAGTGCTAAATAGTTTACTTATGTATTAGGCTTTGCTTTCAGAGCTAGGCATGGTAGAGAGGAGAGCCAGATATATCTACGCATGTCCCTTTTAACATTTAAATATCAAAAAGACTCTATAAACCTTCTGCAAAGCATTTTCTTTTTTCCTGGTTGTAAGAAATTTGTAGGTCCAACTCAAGGCTAGACTGGAGTGCTTTGAAAAATGCCTTTTGAAGATTTCTGAATTGATTTCTCTGTTTTTTAAAAATTGGGAATGCCAGGACTTTATTCTCCAGGCTTTGCATTGGTGCACTGTTACTGCTGAAGTGCACTTTGTGAGTCAGTTCAAAGTTAAGGCTATCCTCCGCTTCTCCATTGAAATTCTACTAGTTTGATGCATGAAATCTGGGGTACCTGAGCTTCCTGTCTCTTAGAAAGGATTGATTTCAAAGATATGCATCGTGAAGGTAGTGGGAAGGTAAAAGAAAAACTATTTGGCCCTCTTTTCAGGCAAACTGTAGCATCTTGCCCTGGCCTCTCATACAGAAAGTAGGTGAACATGCTGTGTGGGGTGTTTGTGTTTACCTGAGGGTGGCACAGAGCTGCAGAGTAATTTTGCTGTGTTAGCCTGACTGCATATTGGAAGTTGTTGAAGCTCCTTGGCGGGCTGCTGCTGAGGAAGCGTGGGCCCCAGCGTTGTTGCCCTTGGACACCATTGCACCAACAATCCTGAAGTTTTATTGCTAATGCTTGCAGCAGCATTGCTGATATTTCAGGCCAACTGTAGTTAGGAATGTGGGTGGCTTGGACAGGGGACGGCTGTTTAGGCTCTTTTCCTTCTAATATTGTTTCTGAAAATACGATTAAACCTGAACGGATTTAACTCTGTACCAATCTGGAAGTCCTAAAGGTCGTTTGCAAAGATCCAGCAGGGTTGGATTATGTGGCAAGCTCTACACAGTGTCTTTTATTAAGAATTATGTCCTCTGAGAGATATTGCCACCTGTATCTCCTGTTTTTGTCAATTTAACTGGTTGTAGTTATGTTGAAACAAGCTGAATTTGTCACGTCATGCTCCTAAATACTGAGCTATGGAAGTGAGGTGTGCATAGTTTAAGGTCTTCTGTTTTCTGCAGTTCTTTGTACAGTGAATTATTGCTCCTTTTTATTGCAAAGACAGATCCACCTTATTCCAGAATAAACCAGGAGCTCAGAAGGTTAGTGCGTTGGAGACTATATCAGCTTTAGTGCCAGGGTGGGGCAAACTTCAGTGCAGCAGAGATTTCAAGAGCTAATAGGAAGTCCGAAGGGCATAAGGGTTAGTGTTCTTGGGTGGTGCCTAAACACTGCCCCACTGGCCATTTGACTCCTGCCTGATTCATGCTGACAATGTAGGACCCGCTGAGAATCCTGTGAGATCTCACCAGAGCAGCAGAGGTCCAAGGTAAAGTTTTCCTATATTTTTCTTCCCTCCTTGCTCAGCTCCCGACTAAGATTTTGAAGATTTTAGCTGCAGACATGATTCAGTAATATCTTGCTGTGTTCTGATGTGGGCCCTAATTCCAGTCTGTGCAGGGATTAGCTGACTTGTATCTCCTGCTTATTACAGACGGTGTTTTTCCTTGCTGGTGTTGTCTGTAGCCTCATTATCTAACATTCCCTGCATTGAATTGCGGCTGTCCCTTCTCTGAGTAGGGTTTCTGCAGCTTTCTTCTAAGGGATATACCTTTTGGTTTTAGCTGCTTTTTTTCACCACCGTGTGGTGGAAGAGAGCATTGTACCTCAGCAGCAAACTTCCTGTTCAGCACGTTGCACTGTGTTGCTGCATAGAAAGCACAGGGTGAATCTTATTTGTCTGTGACCACTGTCCAGGTCATGGATTTTGTTGACTCTTTGTAACAGGAAATGGTTGTTGCTGTCAGGATAGCTGCAGATTTCACACAGGACGTTGGACTCAGCTAACAATTAGTGTCTGAGGGAGAAAGAAACAAGCACAGGTGCAGGAGAGCTTCTTAACTGCTATTTGAAATAAGCAGTACTGTTCAGTGGCTTTGAGACTAGGCTGGCTGAGTTCAGATATGAATGCTGAGCTAGATCCAACTTCCTCAACTATAAGGAAACTGAGCTTCTTATATGCTAATTATCTTTTTAACTTCCTAGATCAAGACCCAGTTTAATGAGTTATCCAGGGTGGCCCTTATTCAGTTGCTTCCCTCTGTTGAAAGCAGGTTCATCCTGTACAACTTCTACACACATGATGCCTGGTGAAGCACGTAATAACACCTCGATTTCATGAAGTTTCTTCATTTTGAGCTCATGTGTTGAATAGAAAAGAGCAGTGAAATACTGATACTAAAAGAAATTATGTTATATTGATGGGTTTTACTTCTGGCCCTTTCTGCAGCCCAGAGTCTGTGGAAGCTAGTCCAGCTGTCAGTGAGAAGAATGTGTACTCCAACCACGGCTATGGGGCCACCCAGAAACACAGCTATCGCGGGCTGCCTTACGCAGTGAGTACTCTCTCTGCAGTGAATCAGCTCTTTACTGTCTGCTTTGCTTTACTCTTTTCACCTTGTTCCGATTTTTGCCTGTTAAACCTTAGGAGTTTTGGCTTATTTATTAGGGAAAACTGAGTTACGGCTGAGTTGTGCCATACATTTTACATTTGTGTGTTTATTTTTTGTGAAGTCTTGCATACTCTATAGTAAGCTTTATTAGTCTTCTATGTGATAGATTTTTAACTGAATGAAATGTGAATATTTATGAATATATAATACGTTCCTAGTGGTAATTTTATGCCCCGTTTGGTTTTATTGTGCGCATTTATACTTGTTTAAATTGCACAGATTTTCATATTGGTGACTTATAACCATGAGAAACAAGGAACAGTCAGGAGGAGTGGGATCATGGCTTGAAACTATAGGATGAACAGGACATCACAGAATCATTGAGGCTGGACCTCTTGATCCACGTAATCCAACACCCCCCCCGGCTCAAGCTGGCTGTGCTTGAGCAGGTTGCCCAGGACCACATCCGGTTGGGTTATGAATATCTCAACAGGCAAAAACTCCACTTCTCTGAGCATCCAGTTCCAGTGTTTGACCACTGATGTCATCTCAGATAATTAGCAGTACAACAGTTGATGTTGAAATAGCCTAGTTATTTTCATGGGTTTTGAATTTGATTCTTTGGTGCAAAAGAAAATCATTCACATCTTTCAGAGCTATTGCTTTACCTTCCCATACATTGAGGAATTCAAACTACTGGTTTGCACCAGTTGTTAATTAATAACGTGGGATCTGTGGATTTGTAACTTCAGTTTCTAGGCATCATATCTTCATGTTAAAAGTAGTACTGCAAATACTCGTTTTCAGGATCATAATTATGGAGCCCCTCCTCCTCCAACGCCGCCAGCCTCTCCTCCTGTCCAGACCATTATACCTCGTGCAGAACTGAACGGCCTGCATTCACCTGATGAGGAGAACTCCGGCGACAGTGAGAGCTCCTCAGAAGGAGAATCAATTCCCACATGGTGCCACTGCAGTGTCTCTCAAGATGGTTTCCTCCTCAAGTGTGAAAAGTGCAGGTAAGCTTTGGTGCAGTGCAAATCTGGACTGTTCCTTGTGTTGGCTTCTCGTACCAAATGGTGTCACATTTGGGCTGTGGGACAGACTTCCTTTTGCTAACTGGAGCATTCTTTCCAGTACGTTACCTAGTATTGACCCTCCTCCTTTGCGTTGTCAGCCTGACAAGTGTTGGTGGCACCAGGAGTGGAGATGAGGATGTTAAATCGATGTTCTTATCATCCTGGGCCCCACTGAGGGCACGCATCTTGTGACATCCTGTTGAATTTCAAGTGACTTTACTCCTACAAACCAGCTTCAATTGTGCATTCTCCTTTGGCAGAGGAATGAGCAGGGGGAAGGTGATCAGACTCCGCCACCGGAAGCAGGACAACGTGTCAGGTGAGTTTGAGGTTGTAATTCTGATAATGGTGACTTTTGCTTGCTTTCTACAAGACATTTGTCCTTTGGCTGCTGTAATCGTGTAACTGTGATCAGTGTCTGCTAATGTTCTTTGCCTCCCAACCACTGGGATTTTTTCCTCTGCTTCTGCCTCACCTCGCTTAGCTTTTGGGAAAATCAGATTATCTTCTGAACAGAAAAAAGAATTGTTCTTCAGTGCCATTCTGTGAGATATCAGAAGTTTGGGAGACGCGTTTCCAATTTGCATGGGAAAACTGAGGTTGTATAGTTTTCTGAAGGGAAGAGCTGTGCGAGGTCATCAAGTAGTCTTAATGAAAATGGACATAAGGGTAAGCTGTTCTCTTTGGGGTGAATAAAAACCTTGCTAACAAAGCACTTCTCTGTAGGTGGGGACAGCAGTGCAACGGAGAGCTGGGATGAAGAGCTGTCTCCCTCTACAGTGCTGTACACGGCTACGCAGCACACCCCTACAAGCATCACACTGACTGTCAACCGTGTCCGTAGAAGCAAACCTAAGAAGAGGAAGAGGAGTACAGAAAAAGTTCGCACTGCTCCAAAGGCCAAAAAGATCAAGGTATGTGGGGTGAGACGAGGTTGCTGCAGTGCCTGCTAAATGCTGTTTGGTGTGTTGTTGAGAGCAGGTTGCCAAGCTGGCAGTAGACAAGAAACTTTTGTCCTGTAAGGAATTGCTTTTTCTGGTGTAATAATGTGACGCCTCGTATCATATTTGTGACCTGCTAAGAGTAAGTGGCTGTTGGTTTAAAAATTACCTTACTGAAACTCCACCCTTATTTCCCAATGCTATCTGTTCATGCTCAGAGCTTTGAACTCACATATTTTCCCTTCTGCTCCATTCTCTGGAACAGGTTCTCTGGGGAAGTCATGGATGCCCCATCCCTTGGAGGTGGAATCATAGAATCGTAGAATTATAGAATCGTTTGGTTGGAAAAGACCTTTGAGATGAGTCCAACCATACCTGTTCACTACTAAACTAGGCTCGGTGATACTTTGAGCAGCCTGATCTAGTGGAAGGTGTCCTTGCCCATGGCAGGAAGGTTGGAACTGGATAATCTTTACGGTCTTTTCCAACCCAAACCATTCTATGATTCTATGGTTAAAATTTGGGGAAATAGCTTTTGGAATCTGTTTGGGGCAAAGGGATTGTCTGTGGAAAATAAAGGGAGTGTGGCATTTCTTAGCAGGCTGTGTTAAGGAATTCGGGCTGCAGAGCTTCTTGGCACTGAAGGTTTGGGAACTGAAATGATTTTGGATTCCTTATATTAGGATGCAAGTGTGCAAGCAGCTGGTTCTTTTCATCACCTGCTAGCTTTACCATGATTTTCTGCAGGTTAGGTTTCTCTTGAAGTTCTTCTGTTAGGCACTGATTAAATAAAAGACTGAGAGCAAGAGCCGTGTCAAGTCTTCAGGTTTTTTTGCTGTGAACCAGCTTGATTCTGTTGCTGCTCCTTTCTTCTCTCAGAGCAAGTGGGGTTGGTTGAGGCAGTTTTGGTTTTGATCTTGAGATTTTTACTAAGTATGAGGGAAGCCTTTGTAGTTCAGAAATCCTGGCCATCAAGCTTTTCAGCAGTTTCCACTGGATTTGCATTGTGGAGTGGTTTTCTTCAAGTCTATTGCTGCTTGTGTTGGTCTTCCTGTAATTCTTGACATCTTTTGTGAAGGGTTGGTCTGTTGGAGTAAGATCTGGTGTGGTTCTGGGACACTAATTCTGAGGGGAAGGTTACGTAATACTTTTTGCTTTGTGTTTTTTTTCTCTCTCTCCTTGTTTGGGGGACAGGCATTTCGAGAGGGCTCACGAAAGTCTCTGAGGATGAAGGTGAGTAGAACTGAGAAACCTCAATGATGGTGGTGGGATTTCTTCCCATGTAGCTTTGTGCCTCTCTTGATTTGCCTGGGGAGTTTCTAGTTGTGGGACCTGCTCAGAATAGTATCAAGCCTTACCATGCACTGCAAGCCTGCTGATTCAAAAGGGTATCACAAGAATTGCACCTTGAACCCTGCTTTTGCTTCAGATAGCTCATCACTTTCTGCAAGCTCGTGTCAACCAGTTCCAAGAGGTATGACTGATACATGACACCTGGGAGTGGAGTGTTTCATGTGAGGGATGTAGAACTGGTTGTGGCCACTGTTCTGTGAGGTCAGTTAGCATTTGATTGCATCAAAACTATTTTAAACGTGGGCATCAAAGTAGTACACAAATTTTATGTCGGGAGTCCCTAGCAATGCTGCCTTCTTTCTCTCCACATCCTCTTACTAGTGATGGATGAGATGATATAATTAATTATCTCTGACTTTCTGCAGTACTGGTAGATGTAGTTTTCTCATAGAAGGTTTCTTTGACAAAAAAGTAGACTTTCACTTTGAGCTAAAACATATTCCTAGAAATACAAGAGGTGCCTTAAAGTTCACTCATTTCTATCTGACCCCAGTACTGTAGCTGACAGTGGCTTCTAGCAGGCGGCTCAGAGGAAACAGGGCAATCCTGTGGTGTGTCTGTATGCACTGATCTCCATAGTACACAAGTGCTTTGAGAGGGTAAAAATGCATGAAAACTCTTAATGCTTTTAATATGAAAACAATGATTGTTCTTCAGTGGTCATTCTCGTTAGTACCTCAGTGTCACATACGTGTCCACTCGTTATGAAGGTAGTTGGGTTACTGACATTTACAATGTCGGTGGTTGAACTACTTCAGCTATTGTCAAGTAAAGAATGAAATTTAAGGGGTTTTTTTTCTACCAGCTTCTTTTTTTCCCTCCCTTACAAAATGGTATAAATGGGTTACCTGATTTTGCCCCTCTCTTCTTTACACTGCTTGGGACTTGCAGTTTTAACCCACTGGGTAATAGCTTATGCTTTACATTCAGTTTCTTGAAACCTTGGTGACTGTTTAGCAAGAGTGCTCAGAAGTACTTTGGGATCAGTCACTGCAAAGATTGAGATGCAGTCAGCACCTTCTAGAATTATACTGGACATGAGTGGGATGACTGTAGGAGAAGCCTACATGGAATTTACTTGCCTTTGTGTGTTCTGTTCTGTTGCTTTTTTGATCTACGCAATTAGTTTTTCCAGAGTGACTCAAAAAAACTTTTTCTGGCCTTGTAGTGGCTTAATTTTCTGGTATGTAACAGTGCCAAGTGCCAACTCTCAAGAGATCTTAGTCCTGCACAGAGTCCTCTGTAGCTTCCGAAGTGGCGCTGTTTTGCAGTGTTTTGGAGGATGCAGGTTCCGAAAAAGGTGTCCTCCTAACCAATGCTTTCTTAGCTTGGAGTAGGTTTTCCTTTTTTGTAGCATATTTATATGCTCAGAGCTCTGTGGGTGTTTTTTTCCTTTTGCGTGCTAGCCGTTCACCCTTTGCTGTTTGGTGCAGAATTCCCCTTCTGAAGCACATGCATTGGATGAAAACACAGCCGAAGGGTGGGAGAATCGAATACGACTCTGGACGGATCAGTACGAAGAAGCCTTTACTAACCAGTACAGTGCTGATGTACAGAACTTGTTGGAGCGTCACCTAAACTCTAATAAAGACTATGTGGGCAAAACTGCTATGCTAGACACAATCAACAAGACGGAGTTGGCCTGCAATAATACTGTTATTGGGTCCCAGATGCAGGTAAGAACCATTGCACATAAGTAGGGTAGGTCAGATCCTCTGATTTCTAGACATAAGGTGTGGGCATGGATGAGCAGTGTCTTAGCTGGTCGTATGATTTCAGACCAATGGGCAAAGAATAAAAGGGAACAGAAGACTTGCCAATATGAAGACAGATTTGGAAACACTTGCATTCAACCAAAACAGTGTTGCTAAGTGGTGGATAATTTTTATGGTTCTGTGATACGGCTCACAGGTATTTTACTGTAAATATTTCTGGTCATTGAACAACTTGAGGCAGAACCAGATCTATCACTTGCTGCAAATAGGAAATTTTCTTCTTTCCAGCTGAGTTTTTCTGGTTTTGTTCTTTTTTTCTTCCCTTTTTCCCCTGTCTCATGTTATGTAGAACCTTTCAGCATTATTTGAATATTTTGGATGATTATTTGTAATCTGGTAGCTTTCAAATAGCACACAACTGCAACTAATTTTAGGGAACTGTCTCTCCCTGACTTTTCATCTTCCAAGATGTGCAATAATTGGTGTTTTGACAGCTTCATGGAGTGTACATAGACAAGGAGAAACATGAAAAGGATGTGTTTGTGTGGTCTATGTCCACACTGCTGCTCTACTCAGCTGATGTCTCACCTGATCCATGCTTTATTGAATAGACAGCAGCGTTTCCACTTAGTTCAGACTTTGTAGGGCTTCCTTGTCCAAGGGAATGGAGAGAGGTGCAACTATGGACTCCAAAACAGATGTAGGGCACCTCTTCTGTAGAAGGAGAACAGAGTTAGAAACCTGAATATCAGGTATATGTTTATGCTTGAATCATTCTTGTTTATATCAGCTGACTCACTGTTCTGTGAAGTTCACGTGCTCCCTCCCACCTTTCCCTCTGCTTTCATGTAGGTGAAGCACATCAGGCAGAGCACAGATATTGCCAGTAAGGGAGAGTGCAGAAAGAGAACTTTGGACCCAGCTTCCTTCCATTCTTGCCTCTAGTTCTGCAATAATAAGACTTCTGTGGGGACTGGGGAGAAACGCTTCTACTTGGCTATGTGAGTAGCCTTCCTAAAAAAAGCAACTGAGAAAATACAGGGAAGAAAAAGTTCTGCTTCTTCAGAAATCTTAATGTTTTCTGAGTCTAAATGTAAACTCTTGCATCTCCTTCACTTGAGTTTTGGGAAGAGTTCTGAAATAGAAAACACGCTGTATCTTTTTTTTGCTTATCACCTTCACAGAGTACAGCAGCACAGATTATTATAAAAGATACCATAGATAAATGTGCTTGCTCTTGTCATGCTTTCTTGCCCCCTTTCTTCCCTGTACAGATGTAGGTTTTCCGACATGGAAAAGTGGCCAGCATTGCAACTCAGAAGACTCCAAATTCATATATCCCAAAGAAATAAAAAAGATAAACCTTGTAAAACTTCATAGTGAGCTTCAGTTACTATAGACAAGCTGTAGGTAGATACGTATCATACCACATGCTGGGAAAGCACAGAGAGTCTTAGTGGCTTTGTAGTTCCTCTTGGATACTGAGGAAAAACCATCTGGCTGTCCTGAGCTGCTGTTTGTCAGCCTTTCTATCCTAGTTTTCTCGGTTCAGCAGAGACTGTGGAGTTGTGAGGAGGTGCGTGGTCTCTCATCCTGTGCTTTAGATTTTTGTTCCACTCATTTGTCTCATCCTTGTTAGACAAACTGAGAAGGCTTTTTGGTTTGCATCAGTTGTCTTTTAACTAGATATCATTACTGGGTGTAAAATAGCTTTTCTGAGAGATAAGGAAATAGGTATTTTGAACTAGGAAAAAATCAGGAAGGTCATGTTGATATGCAGATAGCAGCTGTGTGTAGAAGATGGGTGTCATAACTGCTCTATTTGGCAGTAAAAACTCTGAAGAGAGAGGAAAAGAAAAATAAAATGTTTTTTATGTCCTACATACTCTCATAGTTGAGAGTTGTTTGACTTGGGTAAACAATGGTGGAAGTATAGTCCCTGTATACATTTTTAAAAGAAAAAAGTGGAGAGGTGGAAGAAGAAAGTGTGATCTAAAAGCTTCCCCGAGTCAGGAGGAGGAGGGAAAGATGGATTAAGAAGTTATAGATGGAGGATGAAGGATTTTAATCATTGGAATGTTTCAGATAAATCAATACTCAGCTGCCCTAACGATGCAAAGTGAAACTTGTGAAAATATGAAGCTGTTTGGTGTCATGAATAAAACCGCCTTAGAAATCATCTTAATGCTGGCTGCTGCCAGATGCTTGACAACCTGAAAGCTGTGAATCACTTTTCTGCCTGCTGCTGCCAGACAAAACCCAGGTTCAGTATGTGGCCTTTGTTGCCTCTGATAATTGCTGACTTGAGCTCAAACCCCTGATTGATTTCACATTCTGAAGTGAAGAGTGAAAGGACCTTTATAAAATAAAACCACCGAGTATTATGCAGATGTTGCTCTGCCAACATATAGGAACAGTTTTGTCTGATTAGCAGTCAGCAATCCCTAGCCTATGACATGAATAAAATCATTTGTTCTTTTCACACATGAAAGCTTGGCAGCTAATCCTCTTCATATTTCTAAATTCAGGGAATGAAAACAAGCTGAGCTAAGCTATGAGATCATTCCTATTTTACCAAACTCAGACAGTTGTTAATTTTACAGATGCAGAGCTGCTCTCTCCTTCATGGACTTTCTTCTCCCACCACCCCACCTTATCTCACCTGTGTCCCCTAAGCTGTTCTCCTGCATCAGATGAACAGTACAAGTTAGTCATGGGCTGAAGCTGCGAGTGAAGGCTACCAAATGTTAACTTACATCTCTGAAAGATACTAAAAGAATTTGATGGAGTAGTAGAATAATTTAGGTTGGGAGAAACCACTGAAGGTCATCTGGTCCTACCTTCCTTCTCAGCTTAGGTGAGAAACTGATTATAATAGCAAACAAGTGGTAGTACAGAAACAAAATTATTGAACTGGAGACATGCTTATGTCTCAGTCCTAATTTACCTACTGATTTCAGATACTTCCTCATCTTCTGTCAAACGCTAACAAATCTAGTCCCATTTATTTATTCTTTGTTACCACAGTTGGATAGTGAATTGTATCCAATCATTTTAAAATAATTTGGCCACAGAAAACACCTCTCAGAAAACACTACTCTCAGCAATGTAAACAGTCTTATCCTACAGTTTTCTTATGTCATGGGTTTGTTGATCAGAAATCAGGGCCAGCAGTTTGGCCTCTTAGTCTGGAAATAACAATGTTTCTTTTATGCCAATTCAGTGGACTTGAACAATCCTCTGTGAGTTCTACCAGGACCTGAGATAAGAAGAGGTGAAAGACACCCTGTATGGCTTTTTCAGAGGCTCCAATACATACCTACACGCAGATTTTTACGATTCCCAGCAGATTCAGTGGTATGAGAAAGAGATAGACCCCATAGGCATGGTAAATGTAGCACTGGAAATACCTCTAAGAGGAGATCTGAACTAGCGTGGCCATTACTCCCATCTGCATAAGTTTCAAATTAATATTTTTATAAAGCTGTCCTTATCCTGGACCTGAGTGAGAGAAATCAACAAATAGATCTTACTTTACTGGCTGATCGAGATCTGCAGTATAATGTTGTAATAAAACAATGGAAGTCATCTTCATCTCAAAGAGGTTTAATTCGGAGCATGTGCAAGATGGCTACAAAAAACATAGTGAGTGGCTCAATGCTTTCACATGATCAGTGCAGAGGTTTTCGTTTGGTTCCCAGTGCTGACTACTGTCTTAAGGCATTACCTTTGTTTTCGCAAGGTTAGGATGCCATGTATTCCGTCATTGTCCAGACTGAGCCCCTCCTTAAGATAATGTGATTTTTATCCATTTGAACAAGGTGCTCTGTAGCTATTTCTAACAAGAATTTAATCAGGAAAAGTTGGGAGCCTTACTTTTAGTAAAATCTTGTGGTTTACTTCTAATTTAGGTAGTTGACTATCATAATTACTGAAGTAAGAATGCTTATGCATCAATTCACTCCAGAAAAGTATCAAAACTGGGAAGTTATACACAGTGAAATGCATGCTTAGGGAAGAGCAGGCACAGCAGCCATCTTCACATAATTTTTACTTGTTGAGAGATTCAGCCTGTTAAGCAGGAAAGGTCCTTTTTTCAAATGGAAGAGGTCTTTCCTATGCTGTAGTGCTTGTGATATCCCCTCCATTATTCCGTAAAATGTGTTGTCTCTGAAAGTCTACTTAAAGAATGTTGTGGTTTCACACTGTCAAGACACATTGTTGTGAAAATCCATTGTCACAGAGCTGTAGACTTTAACATAAATGTTCAGCAGACTGTCACTACTTAGTTAAAGATTAATTTTTTCGTGTTCAAAAAAAAATCCATAGCACTAGTTGAGCAGACAGATGAAGAGTAGTTTCTGGATGGAGACAGAAGTTGCTAGCTTAAGTCTTTGGCTTGTAAGCTTGAATTTACCATCCTCTGCAGCAGGAAAGGCTTATGTTTTTTCCTCTGAGTGTGTTGACAACCCACAATTTAGGGGAGATTTGATTTATTCTGGCTGTGAAAGTGACCATAATTGCAGAGCAGTTCCCTGTTAGCAGCGACTGACAGGTCTGGTTATGCCTCCTAGCTGCAAGACTGAAATGCTTGGTCTGATAAGTTTGTGAGACTTAGTCTTGAAGGAAAGGAATAAATACTCTTTGCTTGTCATAAATATTTTCAAGGTCATGGGTAATTACTAAGCTCTTGCAGAATATAGAATGTGTTCACCTGGCTGAGTTTGTGTGTTGCTACTAGACTATTTTTTCCTTTCACGTAGGCAAAATGCTCTTCACAAGTTAGAAGTCTCTGGTTTAAGTTCTCATATTTTGCTCTGTTTTTTGTTACAGCTGCAGCTGGGAAGGGTGACTCGTGTTCAGAAGCACCGGAAGATCCTGAGGGCAGCAAGAGACTTGGCACTAGATACCCTTATAATTGAGTATCGAGGGAAGGTTATGTTACGACAGCAATTCGAGGTCAATGGGCATTTCTTCAAAAAGTAAGAGTACTATGAAGTGATTAGTATGAGAGCATCATGGCACGGAGAGACTAATGTCTCTGTGGGATAATGCACGCTTGCAGGGCCCTTGTCAGCTGTGCCATCCATAGAGTTCAAATACACAACCTCAGTTTGATGCTCTGCTTGTGGACCAAAACCATCCAAAGTAAATCTGTTAAAATGTGATGATGGAAGTGATGAAAGCACTGCTTCCAGTGAAGTGAGGGATGCCTGTTATAAGCGCAGTGGGAATTGAGTATTTTGGGATTGAGATGTTCTGTTACTTCTCCAGGCCATATCCCTTTGTGCTGTTCTACTCCAAGTTCAATGGCGTTGAAATGTGTGTTGATGCCCGCACCTTTGGTAATGATGCCAGGTTCATCAGGCGATCCTGCACTCCAAATGCAGAGGTAAATTCTCTCTTCACCATCACCATAATTGGAAATACATGTTATGCTCAGATTTAGTGCATTCCCTTTTCAAGAATATTCAAACTTAGAATGCAGTGAATGGGGTAAATTCGCCACATGTCGTGCTTGTTTGGTGGTTTGTACTTGGAAGATGAGACCAGAAGATTTGGGAATATGAGTTTTTTCTTGGGAAGGAAAAGTTTCTTTTATGGCTTTCCTTTGGCTACAGAATGATATTTTGGATAAGCAGGTGGTAGTGAGTGTTAAGTGGAAAAGCGAAGGATGAGATGGAACAGTGAAGAAGTCTTTTCCCTGTGAAGAATTTATGCTAATTATTCATGGCATAGATATGAGCTACTTTGCAGAAAGAAGCTTCCCTCTTGGAAGTAAGAAGTGCAGCTTGTGGAGATGTTAGTTTCTCTCTACTTTGTTTAACAAGGTTCGACATGTGATTGCTGATGGGATGATTCACCTGTGTATCTATGCTGTTGCCACCATTGCCAAGGACACAGAGGTTACCATCGCGTTTGACTATGAGTACAACATCTGGTGAGTCCTTCACCTCGCCCAGGAGCTCTCCACTGCACTCCTGGACTGGACATCTTCCTCCAGCCCTTTCCTCGCATTCTACATTTTGCTCCGTTTTCTACTGAGTTGCATTTTCCGGCTATTCTGTCCGGTTCTGCTGGCATATTCTCCAATAGAGGCCATAAGGTAGCCTGCTGTCCTTGCTTTGGCACGTGGTGAGATGTTTAGTAGGAGATGCATTGAATGTCTCTGTACAAGGGTTGAGAAATGAAGAGTGACACAAATTATGTTTGTGTTTTGGAGCAGCAACTATAAAGTGGACTGTGCGTGTCACAAGGGGAACCGGAATTGCCCTGTGCAGAAACGTAGCCCAAATGCTGCAGAACACCTACCTCCACCTGTTTTAGGCGCACTGATTGGGGCAGAAACACGCCGGCGAAAAGCCCGTCGAAAGGAACTAGAAATGGAACAGCAGGGCATTGCATCGGATGAGAATGGCAGTCAGCAAACGGAGGAAGTTCCAGAGGGACCTGCAGCTGTCAGCGACAATGAGGTAGAACCTTTGTCAGTATTATTTATATTTTTATGGTTGAGCGGTGTGGAATCTGAGCTGGTACTACACTGTGGTCTTCATAAAGGATGTTCTGTTCCTTTTTTACACCCTTAGCACCTTGGATTACCAAGGGAATCTTGTTAACTTTAAAACAGTACTGGATTTTGTTTGACATACTAAGTCTGGGCTTCTCTTTTAGGTGGCAGAGAAGGAGGAGAAACAAGAAGAGGAGAAGGAGGAGCCTGTAGATGAGCAGGGAGCCTTGACTCACAGCCGACGGGCAAGTACCTTTTCAAAGTCTGGGTATCGCCCTCCTTAGGGTTTGCTTCATGCAGTGACCAACAGGTCCAGTGGGTTATTTCACTTGTTTCAACACATATTCCAACTGTCAGTGGTCTTCAGGTATTTGATTTATAAAAAACAAAACCCTAGGTTGACAGGAATTATGTTAGGGTACTGCAGATTAGAAGGTGCAACCAGATTTGTTTCCTGGTGCAAAGTCTTAACTTTCAAATCACTTACTTTCAGGGCTATTCTATAGTCTAAAACGTACCATTAAAAAGAGAATGAGCACCAGGTTCAAAAAAGGTAGTTGCACACTTTTTATATTCCTGCTGCCCTTCCTTATTGCCAGTACAAGAGTTTATGGAGCTGTATGATGAACCAGAACCTAATTCTTGTTAGAACTTACCCTTTTTTCTAGGTTAGGTTTCTTAACATATAAACTCATATAGGGAAAAGATATAAACATATTGCCTTGTGGGAAAAGGGTAGGATCAAGTGGTGGCAAAAGTTGATAAGAGGGGTAGACCACCAACAGGCACAAGTCAACAAACTTTACTATGTTCTTTACTGGGAAGTCCCTTTGTACTCCCAAGTCGTTATCTTAATCAGTCTTCTTGATGGACATACTGCTTTTTTCTCTTGGATCTTCGATAACACAGTTCCTCCTCAGCCACCTTCTGTACTGAATAGAGCTGGCTTTTTTCTTGCGCTTCTTTTGGGATTGCTCCCTGTTTAGCGTGTTGTGCATGTGAATGGAGCTGTTCTGGCTCTACTTAAATCATTAATTAAAACAAAACCAAAAAACAAACCAAACAAACTAAAGACACAAACAAAATCAACCAACCAACCAACAACTCAAGGAAGAAAAAGCACTGCCATCCATCTACCAGCCAACAAATGTTCCCTGCTTTTCCTTTGTTCACCAAATACCTTGATAACCCTTTAATTGGATCTTCCATGTGTGAATTTCCTAAGAATGCTTTAAATATTAAGACAGTACATCTAGCAGAGAGATCCTTGGATTTTCTAAAGGATTTTTTGGGACAGGCAAGGTAAAGCAGTCAGTTTCTATTGAAATTTGAATAAGAGCAGTCTTCGGTCGGACTGGCCTTAAGCTTGGAGGGAAAATTTCATTTTAATGCATGGAAACCAATCACTTTCTGGGACAGTATAGTTCAAGAAGACCAAATGAAGTGCTAGTTTCCCATGAGCCTGTAAGCCTCATTCCTGTACGTTTCAACGGTTAATCTCCTTTAATGAGATTCCGTTTTCTATACTTGGCACCAAGTAAATACCTGTATCTATAGTTTTCCCAGTCTTTTTTTTTTTTTTGTGTACTGAATATTTTTGAACAGAAAACTATAAAGGTCAGGCTGCTGTGATTGAGTACTGCTGCGTGCTTTAAGATGCTTTCTCCTCCATGACAAGTCTCAGAAAGCACTTGACCCCACTTCTTAAAATTCACTTGATTCAACGTGGGTTTTGCCAGTCACTGCAGCATTATTTTACTTATTATTTTACCAATTATTTCTGACACAGCTAGGTGGTAAGTTTTTCTGTCCTTTCAGTTTACCTAATGAATACCTTTGTTTTGCGCCTCTATTCTCTCATGTTCTGTTTTTCTTATCCACTATGTAAGCTGCTTAGACAAGAGCTTTTTGAGCTGCGTGATCTCCTAACATCAGGGAAGGAATGAATCTGGATCATTTTAGTCAGTTTGTGTGGTGTGTTACACTTGCTGCAAATTACTGATTTCCTTACTTCTGTTGCCTCTGGCTTCTGTTTGCTTCTAATGTTTGGTCATTAGTGAGTAGCTCTGTTTGTTTCCAGATTGTCTCTTCACTCTATTCTTTCATACAGTTTTTAGTTCTTCAAAATTATATATTTTCTTGTGGCTATTTTATAAATACAACTCAGTAGTCTCTAAGTGGTCCTATTTAAGAATGAAGCCTAGTTCTTCTAGTTACTCTTGTGAACACATGAGTGTGTTGTTGTTGTTCTGGGAAATTTGCCATGTTGAAAAATGCAAATATCTGAAAAGAACTGCTTCTCTCTGTCCCCTTTCTGGCTCTTATCATTGCTATTTGGCAGTTGTTCTCCTTCCTGTGCTGCATCCCACATCTGTCCTTGCCTCCTCCTCTTTATGTGTATAATTTGCAGTGCTGACTTGAATTTACTCTTGTGTTCTAGTCCCGGGAAGACAGGAAGGTAGAAGCCATCATGCACATGTTTGAAAACTTGGAAAAGAGGAAGAGGAGACGAGAGCAACCATCAGACCGTAACAGCACTGATGCAGAAATCAACACCAATTCTGAAGCTCCTGAGCTGGAGGAAATAAAAACAGAGACTGCTGAAACTGAAGATGGAAGTTCAGCACTGAATGTTGTGGCTCCAAATGTTTCTAACAGTAACAGCAGCACTGGGGTGAACACACGACGGTCTTCGCAAGTAGTGGTAAGACAAAGATAGGACTGCTAAATAGCTTGTACTGAGCTCAGATGCAGCATATCTGATCATAAGATTGTTCAGGTTGGGAGGAGGTTCGTGAGGTCTCTAATCCATTTTGCATCAGGCAGGGTCAGCTCTGAGGTCAGACTAGGTTGACTGGGGCTTTACCAAGTCCTTACCTTGAATTGCCTCCAAGGATGGAGATTGTGCAGCTCCTCTGGGAAACCTCTTCCGATTCGTGACTGTTCTTCTGATGAAAGCATTTTCCCTTGTATCTGATCTGAACCTCTCATTTCAGTGTGTGTACGTTCACGCACCACTGCATCTTCCTAGTGCCTTCATTCTGGGTGTGGAAAGGTTGCTGTTAGGTCCCCGTAAGTCTTCTCTGGGCTGAACAAGCCAGCTCCTTCACTCAGTTGGCCAAGGTACTGGTGTCAGTTTAAGTTGGATGTGTAACTACAGTGATTTTGAAATTTTTGGTTTTTTCTTTGTTTTTTTTTTTTGCCCCGTCTACTTTGTTTGCCTGTGTTCTCATTATATGGCAGGGCTCAGAGACTTGCCTGAGTGATACCTGTCAGCTTACGTCAGGCGTTAAGAGCAAGCAGTTACCTTGAGACAAGTGGTAGGTTTCATGCTGCTGCTTTTTTCCTTAAGACCAGTGTTCTGGTTGACCCATTTAAAAACTCAGGAGGCAAATGGTAATGTGCCAGTGTTTTCGAGGGCTCCCCAAAGCCATCTTACGAGCCAATGCAAACAGAATCCAAGCAGATTTTATGAGTCCTTTAGTATAAATAAATAAATCTCACTCTTTGATCCTATACACAGAGAAAAAGAAGAGTCTTGGAGGTGCTCAGACTAATGAGGGTTTTTATGTTGTAGGATGCTGTCCCTGAAAAAACAGTTACCAAGCCAGCTCCAGCAAAACCCTCCAGGCCTCGACCAAAAAGTCGCTTCTCTCGATACCGGACCAGTGCAGCACAAAGATTGAGAAGGCAGAAACAAGCCAGTTCCCAGCAAGCTGAACTCATACAGACTGTCCCAGAGGAAGGAAACACTGCCAGCTTGGTAACCACAACAGATATCAGCAGTGTAGAAGGTCCAGGAGAAGGCAGACAGTTGGCAGGATCTGACCCCACTGCTGTCCTGGCTGCAGGATCTCAGTCTAATCGAGCTGCAGTAAAGTACCCCAAAACTAAAAAGGTAAATACGATAGAGTACTTGAAGTGGAGAGGGGCTGGGGTGGGGGAAAGAATTTGTGTGGCCTTTGGGGAAAAGTTGGCGCAGTTCTTCAGAATAGTTGGAATTAAGTCATTTTATATTTACTATATGATTTGGTTTAGAGTTGTTAAGAGCCCTCATCATGGATCAGAATTGGCTGCTCAGCCCTATAAGCACAGAGATCAAAAAAATAAATCAGCTGATCTTTATAGCCAGTCTACGTAGACCTTCGATACCAACAGGGTGGTACAGGTGCAACACGAAGAGTTTCACTTTTGGGTACGACAGAGAATCTAGAAAGAGGCAAATTATACAGCTTTGTCTATGTGGGGAAGAAATTGCTTCCAACTTGAGGAGCCCTGGAAGAGAAAGGTCAGAGAGACTTGGCTCACATAAGAAATTGGGTGATGACGGCTGAGCCCTAAGTAAGGGAAGCAAAAAAAGTAAGTGTTTCAATACTAGCATGGAGGGCAACGAGAGGCTCGGGTGATGGCTGGTAAATGCTGTGAGGACAAGAAACTTTGTTGTTCCTGCAGGGGAACAAGGTGCTAATAGAAAGATGAGGAGTGCTGATGTGTTTGGATCTAGGCACAGTAAACTAACAAAAGCTTTTGGCAGCAGCATGCGAAAGCGGTGTTTACTCTCATGGGGTAGCTGATATTTAAAAGCTAGATACTATCGTTTGGAAAAGAGCACTAGCTTTTGGGCCCAAAAGAAAGGATGTTGGAAAAGGTTGGATGCATGTGATCTCAAGTTTTTTGCATATTCCCAGTGTCTTAGGAGCAAGGAGAAAGACTGTCAACCAAGAAAGTTACCTTAAATTAAGAAGTATAAAGGTGTAATGAGACTTACTTAAAAAAAAAACACCAAAACCTCCTATTGGGGTGTTGCATCGTGTCAAGGATAGTAAAACAAAGGTTCTCTTGTGTATACCCGCAGGAGAATCAAGACAGAAAAGTGGAGCCGTTATGTAGCAAAGATTAGTTGGAATTTAAAAATAAATTTAGAATGGCAAAAAAAATGTGTTTGATCTGAGAATCAGTGGCAGTGTCGTTTTGGGATAGGGTCGGTTGGCAGGCTGCCAGGTATTTGTTTAGCACAAAGTAAAAGAGGTTAATTTCTAGAAACTAGTTTTGAACCAGATCAAGTTTTGGGAGAACCTTCTAATAAGATTAATAGACTATAAAATCAAGCTACTTCTGTAAAACTGGATTATCTGTTTTTGTGCCTGGAACAGATGAGAACTGGGTTTGACGTGGGGAGTCCTGGCTGTGTATTCCTTCCTGTTGAGGAAAAGGGAGGTGTTAGCATGTGGGCTGACCTGAGCATCACTTCCCTGTTTCCCTCTCTGCCTTATTGCCTTTCTTCTTCACCTGTGCTCCTTGAACTGAACTGTGTGTTTTCTCCCTCAGTATCTTGTTACCGAGTGGCTGAATGACAAGGCTGAAAAGCAGGAGTGTCCTATTGAATGCCCTCTGCGCATTACTACAGACCCAACAGTTTTGGCAACTACCCTAAATATGTTGCCAGGTCTCACCCACTCCCCGCTAATTTGTACCACACCTAAACACTACATTCGTTTTGGTTCACCTTTCAACCCAGAGAGACGTCGAAGGCCTTTTATGTTGGATGGAATTTACAGCTCCTGTAAAAAGGTATGTTTGCTCATGTACCTTCATGGGCTGTATACTCATCAGGCTCTTACTGGCAACCTTGTAAAGTTTTTGTGTCCTCTTTGAGCCTATTTCCATATATTCTTGCTGAGCTGCCCTTGCATGGTGTGTTGATTCAGTCTCCAGGCTGTGACTGCTGACCCTCTCCTAGCTGGGGTTTAATCTTCATCCTTTCCTCTTACTGTGGCAGAACAACTGTAATGTGACTCCCTTCTTAGAAACGTGTATTTTCAAATATTCAGTGGCCATTTATTACCTGGCATGTGTGATTTGAGGGGTACTAGTTGTTGCCATTAGAATGTGTGGTGTCACTGCTTTCACAGTCAGAGGATGAGTGGCATTGTGGTGATAGGACAGTGTTGTTGAGTGATTCCTCAGTCAAGATCCATTATCTTTAGAGAACCTTTGGTATTTAGCGAAGTTTTGAACTCACCTGTTTGCAAGAGCAAGCCCACTGCTCTTTGTTTGGGATAATAGACTGTGTATCTGCAACAGATACTTGTGGCCCCACGGGAAGCCTGATCTGAGCCAGCTGAGGACTGCATTCCTCCAGAGATGGTATGTGGCCAGTAAACACTAGCATTTACACATCTGCAGGGAAACCGTTGTTCAGGTTACTTTGCTCAGTCAGAAGCTTTCTTGCCTATACGCGGCAGCTTTGCTCAGAGGCTCTGTATGATTACCCGAGAACAACTTTATGGAAATCCCTTCTGATCTTCCAGTCTTGATAGCTTTCAAAGTCAGGTACCATGTCCTGGTTTCTTTGCCTTCCTTTAAGGGAGTTTTGCTAGGGAGAAGCTTTGGACTTTGCTGTTTCCACCTTCAGCCAATTTGTTGTCATGCACTAACAGGTAGCTACAAAAAGAAGCTGAAGTCTCTCTTGGATATTTCCTCCATAGGTGAAGCTCTTGGTGGGTCATAGGTACTGGTATGAGCAAAACCATGTTTGTTTCCATGTGCCTTGGCAATCACCCACCTCGAAGCTGAGAACTGCAAGGTTCAAGCTGCTTTTTTTTGAACCGTTAGCGCTGTTTTTGAGCCTCAGGGAAGAGAGAAGCATCCAGAGCAGAACTGACAGAGTTATTTTGAGTTCACTGCTTGATGAATTTGTTGTACAGCTAACTATCAAGATCACAGAAAACTGGTATCGTGGAGCAAGTCTTCCAATCTCTGGCTACCTTTGGCTGTTTTCTAGTCATCTGGTAATTCTCACTGCTGAAGAGGGAATGGACTAATCTTATTGTGGACAACTCCCATTTAGTCCACGTCTTTCCTGAAGCTGAGTGTCCAAAATTGGATGTTGTGTTGCAGCTGGGGCATTTTCAATGCAGAAAGTTGCTCTGGGTCTTGTACCCTTCACCCATTTTGTGCATCCCAGTACAATAACTGAGTTTTCTTTGACTGCTTGATGTAGACTTGTGTTCAGTTTGTGATTTACTATGTTTGTTAGAATAAACCTAGCCTGTTTTTTCAGCCTGTAATTTTAGAAGTGGTTGTTTCTGGATTTATATGGTATTTTGTTCTAGCCAGTGCTGAGCTGTGTCCTGTTTTTCCCATCCATTTTCTAATGTAGTAGGAAAATCTTGAATTCCGTCTTCTCGCATGTTCTCTTTCTCCCGGACTGGCATCGTGTGAAAACTTAAGTACATTGCAGGTTATCTGAATAATAAAATACCGAAAGCCTCTGTTTCCAGAATAGATGTTACAGAACGTAATTTATTAGATTCCTAATTTTTGAAAGTAAATAACCAATAACTGTTCTAGGGGGTTTCTTCCACTTTGTAGGAATTCCCTAGCTTTTTCATGGAAAATGCTTGGTAGCATTCAGTGCTTTTTATCGCTAACAGTCTGGAGGTGTAGGAAAAGTCTGCTTCTCATGTTCAGGAATGTTTAGAAAACTCTCACAGGGAAGACTTCGTTTTCAGCCAGCTGAGGTCTAGGAATGGTCCTGAACTTGATGACATTGCTCCCTCAAGACCTGATCTTTGTCTTGTCTGCATTTGACTACTCAGTCAGGAAGGATAATTTATAAAGGCTGATGAAATAGATCACATATTTTCTTGGATTGCCAGCAGGCTCTTCCTTAAACTACTGAGGACTGTGCCAAAAGCCTCAGCTGATCATCTCAGGTTGCATCCAAAACATGCCTATGTCTGAACCTCGCAAGGAAACTGAACTGTATAAGCTGCTCTCATTAATCACACATTGTACAGTGACTTGGCTGTCAGAAAAGACACTGCATTTGAGGTAGCAGTGCCCCAGATTGGCTGGCACCTCTCTCTTTTCCTGGTGGCCGCAGTGGAATCTATTGAGATATATTTGAACAGAGAAGAAACATCTATTGTACAGTAGTGAAGGCCTTCAAAATAGATCCTGTCACCTGCTCTTCATCCTCGCGTTGAAGTTTTCACTTTGAGGACTGCGGTCACTGTGTCTCTGATGCACTTTCATGATAGCTTTGAGGAACCATAAGGCATATATGTGTATCTCTAACAGGATGCATATTGCTGGCATGCAGAGGAACTGTGGATTACTTAAGGTGAACTTATGATTTTAAACCTCTCTGGGAGAAGAAAAGACTAGTAAAGTGAGTCCTTGGTGTAAACTATGCAAATGCAAATTACTGTTTGGGATTTTTTCTCAGCAATTTGGTTGTCAATTTCCTGAATCACCCGAGTGTTTTCCTTTATATTGTGGCAGGTTTTTTTATTTTTTTATTTTTTATTTTTTATCGTAAAGTAAGCCAAGGTTTTCTGCCTGCTATCAGGAGTCAGTTTGTATCAAGATACAGCACTGGCACACTCAGTGCAGCAGCTGATTTGCTGAGACTGTAATTCATGTTCACTTGCATGAGATGTGAAACATTCTTTATTGTCCATGTTCAGAAGACCACTGTGACTTTTATCTCTTTTCTTAGTAGCTGAAGAGAAGATTTGCCTTTATTATTCTCTTCTTGTTTCAGCCCTTGAGAACTGCTGCTTGTTTTTTATCAGATTTTTTTGTTCATTGTCTCTGGCAGCAAGCACAGTCTTGGAAGAATTGTTCTGTGATTAAACTCAGCCATTTCTTCACTGGAATTGTAGGAGCAGAATCTATGTTAAGCTCTAATGTGCCTTAGTGGAGCAGGGGAATAGTGTGCTTGTGCTCCTGGGCACAAGACAGCTTTTTTGCAAAAATCAGGTGTTTAAGATAGTTTGTCATATTTATTTCCCTTTTCTTTTAATTAAATTGCTTTTGGTAGTTTTTAGCTGCTAGGGTTTTGCATTTTATCTATTTATAATTTGATTTTTACCTATCTTTGTTATTGCTGAAGACTGCTGATCCTCAGAATACATCTCGAGCACAGTCAGCCCCATCACAGTAGGTGTTAGACTCAGTGCTAACAGCTGTGTTCTAAAAGGTTCCTGTCTGAGCACACACGAAGGAGGTAATATCAGTGTTCTGAGCAGTCTGCCCTGCTGCACAGAAGTGTAGGAGTTTGAGTACATCTTGCAAGATTACATAGAAACTACCAGAGGGGTTGCACGTTTATGTAGTCTCGTTCTGTTTCAGCGCTGGATCAAACAAGCCCTGGAAGAAGGGATGACTCAGACCTCACCAGCTCTGCAAGAGAATGGAACCCAGTGTCTATACCAAAGTAACGAGAACAGCAGTTCTTCCAGCATCTGCAAAGATGACACAGGTAAGTGCTGAGCACCATCAGGACAGCGTGGGTGCTTGAGTGAATCTGTGCAAGCTGCTGAATAACAAAGGCAGCTGTGCAGGATGACATCTTAAAGTGTGCTGCTGCTTGATGGCACAGCTTTGTGGCAGGTGAGGATGTTATTTTGCCATTCATTCAAATTTCTGCAGACCCATTCTAGCTTGAGCATGTGTGAAGTTTCTCAGTATTTTCCTGTGAAAAGATAATCACTTTATCTTGCATCATCGGCCTCGGTGCTGTGTGATCATTTGTCCAATAGAGGGGAAACAAAGTACAGTATCATCTCTTTTCAGCAGGATGCTGTTAGATGGACAACTAAATATCTGCTGACTATAGGAAGATATAGCAAAGTCTCACAGGCACGTATGTACTAAGTGATTGATTAAGTAAGTCTTAAAGATGGAGAAGCTAAAATCTATGAGTAAAGCAGCAGAATGGTTAAAATACTGTGTCTGAATCTTTCTACAGAGAAAGAGGGTGAAGATCTGCCCAGTCAGGCATCAGTTTTCCAAGGACAACAGACAGGAAGCTAGACAACACACAAATAATACAGAATTTATTATCGAGAAGTTAGATGAATAAGAAATGAACAGAGTGCCAGAATAAATGCATGTCCTCAAGCAAGACCTGAAGAAGAAAGCAACTGAACTGCGCAATTTGCTGACCTTTTTTTTTTTAGCTGAGCATAAAAAAAAGGTTGTTTTGATTAGGGGTAGGCCTGAGGGAAACACATTGTGGGAGTGAAATGTGTTTGGCCTGTATTGATGTAGTCTATAAGGAGCTATTAGGTTCAGGTAATAATTGAACTACCTGTGGTTTGTCTATAGCAGTGACAGTCACACGTCCTCTGACCCTTGTCTTCCACTCTTGTCTCTTTTGTCCCTTCTTGGTTTCCTTTCCCTTACCTTCCTCTTGTGCTTAATTCTAGTTGAAATGTTTCCTTTCTTTGTTCACCATATACTCCTCAACATGTATTGTTCTGTTATCAGTATCTAAACATGTCTCAAGACTCGTATAGAAATACTTGAGAGGTACTTCACTTTTAGGAATCTTTCATAGTCACCTTGGAGACTCATGGGCTCAATTTGGGCTGGGAGTAGGGGGAAGGAGTCAGCGTTTGATTTTCACATGGTTAAGGTTAATGGTTCAGCCCTGTCTTCAGCTCACTTTGTTTTTCAGACTTGCTGAGTCCCCTGAAGAAATGGAAGTCTCGCTACTTGATGGAGCAAAATGTTAAGAAGTTGCTGAGGCCGCTGTCTCCCATCACCCCTCCACCTCCCATCCCTTCGGTTTCTGGCTCGGTGAGCCCACAGCTGACTACACCTTGCTCATCGCTGCCAGGAGAGGAGGAGAGTCGCAATGGTTATGGTGTGATGTTCTCACCAATTCCTTCTCTGGCTGCTAGTCGCTGCAATACTCCACTACAGTTTGAGGTAAATCTGAACAGGGACTGGGAATGATAAAAAGAAAGGAACTGAAATATTTGCAGCAGCAGTAGCACTAAGGACGCCCTCTCTTTTGAGCTGCATCAGAATGTCAGGCTCCACTTCTGGCCAATTCTGCTTTGTTAAATGTCAAACCTTGCTGCAGCCCAGCCTCCCCATACTTCATAACTATCAGTAATATCAGTCTAATGAAGGTCCTAAATTTTGCATGCTTGTCAGTGTTCTATAGTCATCTTCCCCACTTCGGATGGCTGTGCCAATGTGACTTCTAGTCCCTGCCTCTTCCAAAGAGTACAACAATGCTCTACTTCTCAAAGGCCGATAGCTTCAGCTCCTCTTCCCCTAAACAGCTTTCAGTAACCCCAAGCATGGTAGAAATATTTTACATCAGCTTCCGGTATGATGTCCTTTGACTTTCTTTTTTCTTGATTGGATTAGGAGGTAAATACTTTACATCTTTTACATGATTTCTTGATAGTTTCCTTTGCAAAAACTTGCAGAAGTACTGAGTAGACTGTGTAGGAGGTTCCCTTAGCTCTGATCTGTGTGAGAGAGTTGTCAACATCAACAGCTAGGACCTTCCAGTTCCACTCTGTGTTGCTGCTCTGTGCCTGTGAATAGGGATCCTGCTGTTTACAGTTTTAGTTTTTATTTTCTAGTATTGCATATTTTCATTTAAAAATTGCCTGCTGCTCATACTCTGACAGTTAAAACCATTAACAAAAATTTAGTGCAGTGACAGACTGCTCTATACTAGGGACCGCTTTGCAGGAATCCCTCATCTGTTTTGCAACAGGGCAAACAATCCTTTGTGGTATTTTTAGCTTAGTGTGCTTTTGATCATTCTCTTTGAAAGCCCTTTCTTGTGAGATGTCTTAGAGGCAGATCCGTAAAGGTTAGCAGGGAAGATTGTGGAGCATTGAGGAGAGAGGTGAAAGACTGTTTCAGGCACAGGGGTCGATTGGAAACAGTCCTTACCTTTGTTCTGGTTGAGACAGCGAATCAGGGCAGTGTTGCCATGGTCATCACATCAATCTAGTCACTGATTTCCTGTCCTTCCTTGATGATAGTTATTTTGGTTGTCATGTGAAAGTCTAGATTTCACTGGGCATTTATACCTTGCCACTTCCACTTTTTTCCCCCAAGAAAAGCCTTAACAGCTCAGTAGACCGTAGGCTGCTTTGTTCAAACTTTTGTATTTCCTTCAACTCAGCTCATTTGTAACATTGCTATTTTAATGTCATGTCTGCTTCATTTAGGTATCATGAGTTCCAACTTGAGTTGAATACATCTCCCTATGTATAAAGCTTTATACTTAATCCTGTGGCACTGTAGGAAGAGAACAACAGAGAGATTCTTCCATCAGTTCCATTCTCCTTAAGTGAGAGGAAGATGTTGCTTGACATCTTGGCTTGCTGGGGAATAAGTTTTTGAAAGCTGTGACTTTTAAGAAATTTTGTTCATGATTAATTTCCTAGTTGCTCTCTGAAGACCTTGTATCATAAGCCTCTGAAGCCGTGATGTTTGGGTTTATACAGACTGAATTTCTTCAGACTCAGTTTTGGGACTTTTCAGATTTATAACATAAATTGCAGGATGCTTAGCCCCTCCCACACGCTTAGGAGCAACTAGAAGTGTGATGACACACATCTGCTTCTTCTGTGGAGTTTATCAGAAGCTCTTTTTTAACTAAGAAGTTTCTGAGATGCCTCAGTTTTCAGAGTGTTTCTGCTTCACAGAGGGCAGTGACTCCTACCCTTTCTCTGCTGGTAATGTACCTCTGGGAAACCTTTTTCCTGTCTGATGCTATTTTAAACCTGCTCAGTAGCACAGAAAGGGAAGTGCTTGAGAAGGAGGCCTTAACCATGCCATGACATGCATATGCTGCCTTCCACTGATAGGTGCTCAGATAGTACGTTATGACTTTTCATAAAGCTGTCATTCATGCCCGTTCTCTTGACTTCAGGTGAAGGAGAAGGTTTTGTTTTCTGGTATAATGCCTGTGCAATTTCACTGTAGTGTTTGGGGATTCTTAGTTTACCTTTCAGGCAAAGCCAGGTTTTCTATCTCTCTCGTGTTCTCAGACTAAATGCCATAAATGGCTTTCTCTATATTTCATGGTGCAAACTCTATCTGGCAGCATCAGAAATATAAAGAATAAGATGCTTTGTGATGTATAAGTGCTCCGTTTTCGCTACTGAGTGATAGCATGAAACACAGTCACCCTGTCCTGTCTTTGTGCTTGCAGGAAGCTTTAGAGACCACTTAACTGACAGAGTTACCACCCAGACTGGGGCCAGTTCCTGGGTAGCCTTTGTTTAGAACAGCCATTGCTAATCTCTGTGTTTGTGTTTTAATTGATTTTTTTTTTTTTTGCTTCTTGACATTTTAAGTAGATGAATAACAAGATGCTTTTCCCTCCTAGAACGTATCCTCCCCTGAGAGTTCCCCTGCGCATAGGCCTGAGTCCATGTCACCTGAGGTAGTTATTGCACTGCCTCAACTGCATTTGAGGCCGGGAGCGTGTGTGCTTGTGTGTGCATTGGAGGCCGTTGTGGAAGGGGAGGGATGAGAAGTGTGGAGGAGGGTGGGAATAAGGGTGGAGCATCAATCACGGTAAGGCTAAGGAATTTTCAGGGTTATCACAAAAGAGCAAACAAATTGAAGACTGGAATTTGTTACTGACTTGTTGACACTGGTGTGGGAAACAGACAGTGTGAAGACCTGGTGTGTCTCAGCTACTGAGGTGTAGCCAAGAGGTCTGAGGACTCTTGAAAAACCTTAATTAACTTCAGCCCTGGCCCTGCAGACAGGTGGTGTGTGGTATTTACTCAGTAGCAGCTACTGAGGAAAAAAAGGGAAAGCATTCACCAGGAATTTTGACTTAGAGGACACAGTGGTGCACCTGACTAACTCTCCTCAGCCTTGATTTGTCACCTGTTCCCTTGCAGGCGTAAAATGCTGCCAGAAAGTAGTATCTTGTTCACCTACTGGCCTATTGTAAAGTAAGAGGTGGAGTACTTTGCTCAGATACTGTTTCAGAATAGAAAATACACACTCATCTCCAATGTGGCAGATTACTTGGAGCTGTAATACAGCAGAGGAAGCATTCGCAGCAGCAGCAGCAGGGCAGAGTTGATGCCTGGTGTTGCTGTGTTTTTCCCTAAGCTCTATAGTCCTGCAAAGAGGGTGAAATCATGTCAGTTATGCCCATTGTCTGAGATCCTGACATATTACCATGATGAAGGAGATGATTATGCCATTGCCCTGGAGCTTTTTTGGCACTTAAAGTAGATAAATGGATATACCATTGTGTCAGTGCATAGTGCTCCAGAAACTGTGACAGCACAAAGATGATGCCATTATGGTTTTGTCAGAGGATGTGAAATGTAGAAATGCAGCATAAAGTAAATGAATGTACTATTGTTAGAGATTTCTGAAGCTCACAATAAGTGAAAACAAATGGCTTGGAGGTCCTGGGCATTTTATTGTTAGGAAGTTAGGTAGTGACTGACTTGGGACAGTCATGAACTTGGCTAATAAAACAGCAGATGGACAGCAGATCTTTTCTGTTCTCTCCCCACAATGAACCTAGCTGGTACTATGTGTTAACATCAACTTTGGGACATAAGAGGCAATTGAAAATGCTGCTTTTTTTCTTTGACTGCTCAGGGATAGTGCTGAGCCATATTGTTTTGCTGCAGTAAGACTGGGAAAGGGGAAAGGGCATCTCATACTGGACAGCTGCACTGATTATTATTTAGTCTCAGTCGTTCCCCTGTAGAATGAGCAGAACAATGCAGGAAAGGACCAAAGGGGTGATCTGGAAAGCAGTAAGCTAGCATTGTACAGAGTATTTTCTGACTAGTTTCTCTCCCCACCCTTGCTTGATCCTTTTCTTGACTTCCCACCCCCTTCCTATATTCTCCTTGGATTTTGCAGCTCTGCCTCCGATCCGAACTGGACTTGAAGGGTGGGTACCTGGATTCCAGTGCAAACACCTGCCCAGAACGACCATCGCTGCTAAGCTTTGGATCCTCTGATCTGACTCCGCAACCCTCCATAAACTCTACTTCAGAGATGAACTTCCCAGGGAAAAGTGGGGAAGCACAGATGCTGCTACGAAGCTCTGATCAGGCTTTTCGGACAGAGTTTAATTTAATGTATGCCTTCTCCCCACTGAATGCTATGCCACGTGTAGATGGGTTGTTGCGAGGATCTGCTCCTTTGGGAGAGAGGAAGCCAATGAATTCAGAAGCAGGATGCTGCAGCTCTCCTGCAGAAGGATATTTCAGCAGACACGAGTCAGGGCTGCTTAAAGAGACAGTGCATGGATCCATGTCTCCCTGCAGTGAGAAAGCTTGTGAAGGTGTCAGATCTGCTCCCCAGAATCCGCCACAAAGGAAGAAGGCAAGTATTCTTGTAAAAGAAACTCTTAAGATTGCAGGAACCACAGCAGGAACAGTGGGCACTGTGCAAAAAGCTTATGAGGAGAATGAACAGAGCAGAATACTTCTAAAATATAGGCTGAGCAAGTAACCCAGGCATCCAGTGCCTGCATGATAACAGTCTACATACACGCTGTTAAAGAAAGCGAGCTGCCCTTCAGGCAAGATTTTGATGTGAGAGGTGGAAGAAAAAGACCACAACAAAAATACGTCTTCTGGGAGCATAGAAAGCAGAGCATGATGCTCACAGCTTTCATAAACAGTTAAACTGAGGCAAGACCCAGAGCAGTAACAGTGCAACTGTTGTAGTTGGTGGAAGTGTTATTTATCAGAATGGAAAGGGTCCTTACTAAGAAAGGGGGTCTGTCATTTCAAAAGAAAAGACAGGCTGTTTATCAGAAGGTATTAGAAAACTACCATTAATATGGAAACCAAATAACATTGAACAAAAAGTAGATGAAGGTTGTTAATTAAATTTTAGCTTTTTGAAACTAAACCCATAGGAATATTGTTTAAAGAAGGCAAATGTATATTGGTTTCTAGTAGCAGCCAGTGATTCTCGTGGGACTAAAACTGAGTGAAAATGACAAATCAGGCATTGCTATGATAAAACTGGGTACTCATGGGACAAATAAGCATGTTTGTTCGGATGTGTATTGGTGTCTTTCTGTGCTTGGATTGGTTATTTTTATGTGCAAGTGTGGTAACTCAGATCGCTTGTATAATGACCAACTGGATGGAGTATCTTGTGTCCGTTCCATTTCCATTTTTTTCCTGTGGTTTCTCTTTAAGTTACACTTATCTTAAAACCTTTATATGTTGATTTACTTCTGGAAGCATCCTTTTCAAAGCCTTCTATACAGGCATTGAGTCATGTTTGATTAGTTCTTCAGCAGAGCTGCCTTCTGGGAGTACTTTATGGCTTCTGTGCCTCATAATAACTCTTAAGGGAAGGCACAGTGGAAGGTAAGTGCTTAGCTGGAACTATTTGTGTGGTTTTGGTTCTGCTGTCTCTGTGTTACAGGACTACATTATCTGGGACCTTTCAGTCTATGCCTTTGACAAACCTGAGACTGCTTTACACAAAATACCTATGCTAAATGTAATTTATTTAGGTGATATGCTGGGAGATTGCAATCCTGGCTGCTGAACCACTGTAGCAGGAACCTGCTCTAAGCAGGTTAAAATTCTGTGAAAGGCTTTACCGGATTTTTTTGCATTAATGTGGCTGAACTAGTACAGGTGAACTTGCCTCTCTGAAGATAGTAGTTATGTGAAGGAGGCTCTTACTCTCTGGTTTGAGATGTACAAATACTGCTACGCATTTTATATAAAGTCATAAAACAGAGAGAGGGAGTGAAGGTGTTGAGAGGATGATATAGAGGCTCAATGCTTGAATGTGCAAGCATGCACTGAAGTAATGTGAAATTCCAGATTTTTAGAGAAGCAAACTAGCTGGATATTTCTGCCGAAGTATTAGCCATGAAGAGAAAAAGTGAGTGAGCATAGCAGTCCATGAGTGATAGAAATTTGTGCCACTTAGCTCTTCTTCCAGAGTGCCTGCAGATTCAGTAAGATTTTATAATCCCAATATACCTTTTGAAATTTTATCTGCAAACCCAGAGAAGGAGATTGAAAAAATGATGTGTGGGCATGTTCCTCCCCCTGTCTTAGTCTATTGTGTTCCCTGACTCATGGGTGTATTTTTCTCTCTAGGTGTCTCTACTAGAATACCGCAAGCGGAAACAAGAAGCCAAGGAGGGAAGCGACTCGGTGCGGTGCACAGGGACTCCCACCCGACAGGGCAGCAGCAGTTCTGTGACTGACACAGATGGCAACAGCCTGACGGGCTCCGTAGTACGAACCCCATCCTCCCCACAAAGTGGCTTCTCACCTTCTCATTCCTCCCTGCCTCATGTAGAGGACATCAGCCCACCAGACTCGAGGGGGGCTTGTTCCTCGACATCACTCAGCAAATCCCAGGAGAACATCAGCAGTAGGTGGTGAGTGTTACCCTTCCAAGCAAGCCTGAAATTGCTCCACAGAGAAAGGCCAAACTCTGTAGGGGACATTTCCATAATAATAAGTGCAATTGAATGGATTTTTTGGGGGTCTCTTGGTATTGTTCTCTTTTGTAATTGCTAAACAACCGTGAAGGACACCAGCTGTTTTCTCAGTTTGCCCTTTGGTTCTTGTGCTAGATATCAAAAATCTGTCTTGAAAGATATGAAGTTAAACAGTTGTCTCTCTCTTCCACCGGTTTCTTTTAGGATCTCAGGTTTGAAGGTCTTATTCTTGCGATGAGAATTTAATCCAGGTCTTTTCTCACTGAACCTCCACTCTGTTTGGACATGTGTGATACTAAGTCAACTCCTATTCAGAAGGAAAGCTAACAGAGCCCTCTGCAACTTTGCACGTGAGACGCAGGGACAGTGAAACAACTCCAGCTTCCCTAATGCCTTGCATGTATAGCTTGAAGAGCAATTACCAGACTGCAGTCGGTGGCTTGCTAAAGGCATGGAAAGAACACGTTTTTTGTGTTACTGTGAGAAGGTTTGATAAGGGGAAAGGCTGGTCTTTAAAACCTTACGAACCTGATAGTGATGTCTGGTCCAGAAAATTAAGTACTGCAGCACTGAAATGTGGAGTGTTGCATCATAGTGCCAATGCAGCAATGGCCAGGGTGTTCTGCTTCTTGGAACTATGTAGTACACTTGCTCTGCTGCTTTGTATTCAAGTTCTGTTCATGCACACCACAGGCAAGGTACCTTTCTTAATGCTGATTCTCCGCATACGCAGCTGTGTCACTGCGCATGTAATGGCAAGAGGTTGGCAAGGGAAGAGATGCTTGGCCATGTTGAAGGCAGTGAGAAGCATGAAGTCTGTGTTGAAAGTGCTTGACAAAAGCTTTTTCAGGTGAATCTGCAGGTTTAATACGAACTGTTATCTTCCCTTTTCCAATCTTCCATTACTCTTCAAGTGGAGAATTACAGGAATAACTTGTCTTGTACCTCTCTGACACAACTCTGTCTAAAGGGTGACCTTCTTCCAGATGTTGGGACTGGCCACAGCTGACAGAGTCAGCTGATGATTACTTTATAATCATTATTTTATAATCAAATATTATTCTGTGCAAGTGTTGATATCCCATACCCTTCTTCTCCTGTGCCACTTCCTTCTGCCTTCTAAAGGGTTAAAGAAAAACCTAGCTGATTGAAAAGAAAATAATAGTTCGAGGTGAGGTGTCAGTGTGGTAACATTGCTCTAGTGCCATATTTTATATTCTGTGAGCTTCATCTGCTGCTTCTCAGCAGGTGTTCTGGCTTCAGTTTCTCATATGGGTTCATGAGTAAGTATTGTGTGGGAATAAAGATTGTGTTGTTATGGGACACTGGATGTAAAGTTGAAAACATGCTGATACATTTTGAAATGGGATTAAGCAGATTTGCTGCCTTTTAAATTCTTGCTCTTCTGTGTTGTAATGGGCAAGGCCAACAAATGTACAGTCACCTCCTACTTATACAAAATATATTAGAATCTGCATGTTACTGAGTTAAAGTTGTGACCCAATTTCATCTTTAACTCCAAGTGCTTACATTTCAGATGCATTTGCAGACATTCACAATAATGTACTATTAGGGACAGAAGAAAACGGTGGGAACTAAAATAAGTGCCTTAATTTTTAGAGTTGTCCAGATTTTTTCTGAATTCTACAGTGTTTGCCAATAGCTTTCATTTAAAAAATATTAAGTTTCTGTCTCTTTCAGTTGCCAAGATACAGCCATCACAATGTAAACAGATGTGCTGCTGCCCAGTAAACCCAGCCTTGCAGAAAACTGTCTCCAGCAAAACAATAGCAGCAACGAAGGTGTGAATTCACCCCCTCACCCCATTCACCTCCATGAGGTGTGAACTCTGGCCCCTTCTCCCTTCTGCTTCATTGAGGGGTGAACTTCAGTGTCTGGGCTATTTATTTAAAAAAAAAAGCTAATGCAAAGTACAGTTTTTAATATATCTTTGAATAAAGAGAATAAATAAATACAGAAATCTGTTAATATGATGTTAAGCTGCACACTTTCGTGGTATGCAGTGCATTTAATATTCTAAATACTTAAAGTTGGGCATTTTTGAGGCGCGTGTTCATCAGTGTCTAAGGTAAAGGCATTGTGAATCCCTGATCAAGGTGCTACTGTCATATAGGTTAAAACACGTTTCTAAAGAGATTTGGATGGTCCTGTACATAATGGATTGAACATTGACCCAGGGGCTTGGGTTTTGTCTGTGGCTCTGTTTTTCTTCTACAGATTGGCTTTAGGAAAAGTCGCTTGGTCTCTGTTTTTCACCCTCAGACTAGACACTTGTAATATGTAATGGAACAAGATCTAGCAGGAATCTTGAGCAGAGATTTTTCACGTTACAAAATAGATGGGACAAAGTAGCATTAATGGGCAAATGGCCAAACTAGCTCTGCTTCAGGAGTGTTGCATTAACTAACTGTGTTATCTTGATACTGTATTATCATAAAGGTATTTGGTTTGCTTCTGTTTAGTTTGAATAAAAGTAATCTATGCAAAGTAACTGCATTTAAGTTTAAAGCAATACCAGGATTTTCAAAATGCTGTTGAGTCTTGAAACCATTTTCTGGGAGGAGGTGTCCTGTAATCAGGTGTTCTGCTGAACTGGATGTTTTTAGTGTGTTTCTGATAGAGTAAAGATTTTGTGTTTCTGCTAGAGTAAAGATTTTGTGTTTCTGAGGGCAGTGCTATCATGGTAGCCAGTGACTGGCAGTCTCAAATCCCACAGGAGGCTATTTACATTGCAAAAGCAGTGCAGAAGTTTATTCCCCATCTGTCTACAGAGCTGATGGTCTCTGATCCCTCCCTTCTATGGTAGGGGTTTGCATTTGCGCTAACATCTCACCAGCGAATTTAAGCAGAACCTTAACCTGTCTCGTGGTTACAGCGAGGGCCCCACAGCCCCCTTGTGCGTTGGTCACGTCGCTTTCGGCTGTGTAACAGCAGCCCTCAGCTGTTACCGGGTTTTCGTTGCAGGATGGTCCCGACGTCGGTGGAGAGGCTTCGAGAGGGCCGAGGCATGCTTGAGAAGGTGCTGCGAAGTGGTGCAAAGGTATCCCAGAGAAATGAATCCTCGCCTTCCTGTGACGGTGCTGTTGAGAGAGATGGAGGTAGGAAGATGAAACTTTTGAACTTTTGGTTGATGGGAAATGATGAGCTCAGAAAACTTGGCTGTGAACTTAGTTGTACCTTCACCTTTAATGTTGTCAATGCCTTATAAGAGCCTTTTGCAAATCATACTTTATTGTTATTCAGGTGTTGTTTGAGCCGATATCCCTCTTCTCTTAGACCTGGAAGACTTCCAGTTTCTCTAGAGTTTGAATTCAAGACTACCTGCATCTTGGCTCTCACAGGAACAGCTTCTTTGTCCTTGCACGGATGAGTTAAGCAGCATTGCCTCAATTGCCACTGAGTACTGGGAATGAAAATGCTATCTTTTAATAATTCCAGTTGGCTGAACACCCAGATAAACGTATTATCACACTAAAATGCAGGTGTAGGCTTTAGGCAGTGCTGAGAACTAATTTAGCTTTCAAGCCTTACTTCAGCTCTTTTGAAGTAACCTGATTCCCTGAGTTATGATATTTGTCAGCTTTGTGAAATGCATCTCCTTACTGAGATGAATTCAGTTCTGTGTTGATGGTCCTTTCTTCTCTGAATAAAGTGTTGTCCTCGCCAAGTAGCACGCAGGATCAGTATTTGTAACTTGCACTGAAATTATGCCCCTCTTTTATCCATTGCGGTCCAAACATGAGATGTGACTTTCTGAGAGATGGACAGATCACTGCATTGTTGCCTGAATTCTCAGCTGTGAAACTGTATTGTTTTTCTTTTATTTATTTTGCAGTCTCTGTTGAATGTGATTTTTTTTCCCTAACAGATAATATGCTCAGAACCGTGATCACGTTTGAGTTTTAAAGTGATGGATGTAGTAGGGATCTGAATCTCTCTGGAAGCCATAACGTAGTCCTGTGGGATTTTAGACATGGAAAGACTATACCCTTGAACCCAGGCAAGCACAGAGCCGCTCTTTGGGTAATTCAGCAGCAACAGTGGCTTCTACCTTTGGGATATCTAATTTCTGAGCGTTTTAGGGCAAGTAGGTATTTACTTTATTCCAAAACAGACTCTTTCTCCAGTTGCCATAAGGTGTATTTGGGAGCACTTTCAGAAAACTGGCCTCTTCTCTGGGGTTTTGCTGTCATAGTACACCAAAGCACATCTCTTCAGTGTCTTTTCTTCCTGTAGTATTGAGAGGGAACCTTCTACCCTATCAAAAATTTCACTGGTTTCATGGAACCTCACTGGGAGTTTGTTTCCCGTCTGTCTCAATAACAGTGGTTTTCTCAGTAGTTATTTTTCAGAAGGGGAGGCAAAATCCAAACTCGCAACAGGCTTTTTCCTTATGCTTCATTCTCACACAAGAGTTGGGCTGGACTTGGACTTCCAGCTGCATCGATCCGTTCTTCTTCCTTGTTATGTAAAACACATTCCACTCCAGGTTGTGAGAACTTTATACTGTAGCTGTTGAAAGTATCTTTCATCCTAGCAAAGCAAACTTTCTTCTTCCTTTTACTCTGGCAATTTCTTCAGTAGCTTTATTAGATTCCATGAGCCACCTTCTCTTCCCCAGCTGCTGGTCTGCTTCTTAGTGAAACAAATGAGTGGCTGAGTCCCTGCCATTGCTAATATCACCTGTAGGAGTTGTGCAGTCACATGTTTACTTGATGCTGTGATGGATAGGGGAATTAAAAACCCCAAACTTGGACAGTTTGCTGGAGCATGTAGGAATGAAATGCAATTTTTGTGCATGTCACACTTCTGAGAGTTGCAGCTGTTCTCAGTTAAAGCTGTCACTGTATATATGCTTTAGGATGACAAAGACCAGTAAGGCAAGAAAAAGCAGTTCTGCTTTATGTCCTTCCTTGTGCAGGTATTAAGAAATGAGAGAGGGAAATGTTGGCTTTGTCTGGCTTAAGTTTACATAAAGCAAGTTCTGGAAGGTTATAGTTTATTCACCCTTTGAAACGTAGTCTTGATAGTCTTTGACTTGTCAAGTTTTTTTCTGTGAACAGGTACTGCCAGCAAATTGTGCAGCCCTGCTGGTGTGCCTGGCCCTTTGAGAAACAAATTCTTCCAGAAATCTTTAGATTTCTTTGATTCTTACATTCAACTTCAGATAATCATGACAATCTCCTGCATTGAACAGTTAGTCTCTTCTATGCATGACTGCTTAACAAAACATGCCCCAAACTTCAAGTTTTGCCTTTCTGCAGTGCAGTACCCAGAGTATCACCTAAAGCAAACAGCACCTTGATGGATCAGGTGTACTTTCAGTAAATGGAAGGTGGCCCAGGACGCGTGCTGGAAGCTTCACGCCATGGCCTCTGTGCAGGTCTTGTGCACTGAGGAAGGTGGCTTCTGAGCCTCGACAGCAGATGAGACAATTCCATCCAGATTCCCGTTTAGCTAAGCCAGCAACAGTGGTGTTAGCACAGGAAAGACAACAGCAGCAAGGCCACGGGTGCTGGTGCAAAGCCAGGCTGGTCTGGCAGAAGTACAGAGCAGACTAAGGCGGTGTGTCCTGTTTCATGACTGAGACACATCTGTCATATAAATTTGATACTAATACCAACACTATTGCACCAAGGCATTTCAAACGCGGCTGCTGAGAATCCCTGTGACACTGCAGATTAACAGCTCTGTCTCATTAGACTGCAACAGAACTCTGATGTGAAATCTTCTAGTCCTACCAGTTTATCTCCTTCCTAAAGGAAGTGTGATCACCAGCTCAAACCCACGGTTACAGTAGTAGCAACCGAAAAACACTGGTGGCAAAGAGGCTGGGTCACTTGCAGTGAGTATTTCTTGCTGACCCCAGTTCAGGCTCAGTTATTCAGTAGGAGAAGCAGCTCACCATCTGAGATAACGAGTGATAGAAAGGCTTGTTCTGTCAAGAAGCAGCTTATTCCTCTTTATCTCTGGCATAACAGAGGTAGATAAATGTGTACTGTGCTGCTCTTACCCTTCAGACCTCAAAGCATTTTCATCATCTTGGCGTGTTTCAGAAACAGGTATTTCTGAGGTCTAAGAGTAGTTCCATTTGGAGCAGCTTAATTGAATTGGAAAGCATAATCCCCAAAATGGCAGCAGGGGTGCTGGCAGCCTTGGCAGCCATGGACTTCAGCCTTCAGCAGCGTCTGGATCTGCTTTTGAGGAATACCTGCAGCAGGATCCTGCTGACCATCTAAGGAAGTTTATCGGCCCACCTGTAGTCAGTTTAGATTCCTGTGACCAAGGCTGAGTGGAGACTTGCTGAGTCCTTAGAAACTATCTTCTTTCTCTTATGTCTTCTGGAAAGCCAAGGGAGTCCAGGATGTGTCCATGTGGTGTCACCAAGTGCAATTGCTGATACGCTGGTCCAAGGCAGGTGAGCTCTGTGCTAAACCAGAGAGAGCTGGGTTAAGGAAGCAGCAGTTTCTAACGTGTATGGCCCATTTATGTGTGTTAAGGTTTTCCAGTTGCCTTTTGCTAGGGTTTTTCAGCTTCTGAGAGGCAGATGGCTGGAGAAGTTGCTCTTGCCTCAGCTGTAGCTGGATGCGGAACAAGACAGCTGGGTTCATTTGAGAGGGAACTGCTGTGGCCTCAGTCCAGAGGGTGGGGTTTAACATGTTGCCTGTACATTGCAGACACAGCAGAAGGAGACACTCCAGAAGCCCACAAAGGACCAGCAGTTTACAGTCCTTCTCGATACAGCTACCAGGTAAATTCTTTCATGTATTTTCTGCCCATTCTGAAATAAAGCTTTAAAAGCATTAGGGAGAAATTTGGTTTGGCCATCAGTTACTCCCAATCCTGATGCGCTAAGCACCTATATATAGCATGAGGAGAAAGTAGGAAATGATGAAGTCAGTCTAACATGTCTTCTTTTTTTTCCCCACTGATTTGTTCAGCTCCTGCAGTCTGACAGTCCCCAGGCAGAATCGCAGACCCTTCTCCAGCAGAGTTCCTCCCCCTACAGAGGACACCTTACCCCGTCTCCTGGATACAGCTATCGAGCAGCAACACAGAGGACAGCACACAGCCTCTCTCATGGTTCCTCAGAAACATCCCTCTCCTCCACCTCCTACTCCAGCCCTGCCCACTCAGTCTCCACAGACTCCTCTGCCCTGTTTGCAGGGAATTCGGGGTATTACAGCAGCCAGCAGCACTCTGGTAGTGGCAGCAGCAGCCTCCTGAAGAAGAGCTGCCCTGCTGCTGCCAGCCCAGCACAGCAGACAGCTGTGGACTCTCTTTCCACTGAGTCGGGCTCCCAGCCTTGCACAGGCACGTCGGGCTCCACCTCCACTCCCCAAAATGCTAGGTCACTACAGTCAGACTTGCGGACTATCAGTCTCCCGAATTCCGGGCAGTCTGTTCTCTACCAGGGCTCCCGAGGGGCGGTGATTTCCAATGCACAACACTATCCACACCGCGGGGGAAGCAGTGTCCATCAGTACAGACTTCAGCAGCTTCAAGGTTCTGGAGTAAAGACTCAAACAGGACTTTCCTAGGGCTGCCTGAACTCCAGGAGGACAAAACTGCCCATAGCTCCTTCCAGTCTCCTCTGGAAGTGGCTCCTGGGCCAGTGTTGGGAGCTTGCACCCGATGCTGGGGTGCCAGGGGTCAGAGGCTGAGGTCTGAAATGCACGGGTGAGATTTGTGAGCAAGTATTGGCCTCTGGCCTGGTAGGAGAATGCAGATTTCTCTGAGGCAGAGACTGTAGCAAAGCTGTTCCCTGACATGTGGGTACATTGCAGAAAAAAAAAAAAAAAAGAAAAAAAGGCAAATGGTTCAAGTGCAATGACTGTGGCGCAGCCTCTGTCTCCTGTCCGTGCCCATGGCCATAGTCACTCATGCAGCACGGACGTCTTGTTGAATATGAAAGCAGTTAAAAGAAAATGTTGGGGGAAGCGTAACTCCAATCCCAAAGCTCTCTTTATAGGTCAGGTTCTCAGTGCGTTCTGGGGAGGGCTTTAATCCGTTACGATCATTCCAGTCACAAGTAGACGCGCGCACACGGCTGCCTTTGGGCCTGGGTCCTGACTGCTGCGGTCGGAGCTTTTTCCAGACAACAGAGTCTTCGCAAATGTGAACGAGCACGGGGCTGGGGTGGGAAGGTTGGAGCATGTGTGCCTGTCACTGCAAAGGATCTGGGATGCACTGTTGTGTGCTGCTCTGACTGGGCACCATCGGAGTGTCCGTCGCAGGTTGGTGAACGGGAGCATTGCTGGGGCGGTGCTGCCTCTGCCACCGTGCCTGGAGGGATGAGGGTCTCTGGCTACCGGTGCACAGATACGCTAGGGGTGACCAAGGGGGGTGATAAAGAGATGCTGCAGCGTGGGGGGAGGGCTGCCTCGCTGAGAAGTGGGGGATGCACAGAGGTGGTGGAGTGTTCAGTGGTCTGTGCCGAGCCAGGCGCGCTGTGCAAGATGTCTTTCCCAGCTGCCACCACCTGCCGAGCGTGGCAGCAGAGCCAGCCCAGACACACAGTGCGCTGTCTGTTCAATTCCATACGATTGCCAGCTTCTTTCTCACTTGTTTACTGTAATATCGGGCGTGTTTTTATTTATCTAATTTTATATTCAGTTATAACCATAGTAGGTTAGCTAATATACGACAGGTGTCATCCCTGGTGCTGCAGTGGAACTTCTCCTTTCTCTTGAATAACATAATGCTGTGAGTCTGTCTCCCCTGTCTTTTCAGATGCACAGTCTTCTTCCTTTTTTTAGGACTGTTACAGGTTTCTCTAATTCACAATTGAAATCAGGTGTTTGTTCAACCTAGGGGAGACTTTTAAAATATTGAAACAAAGAGTAACTTTCTCACACTGTCTGGCTGTGAGCGTGTTGGGATGGAACTTGTCACCCTGCAGTTGGGTGTCTGTATACTGTATAAAATAGGTGTAAACTTCACTGGGCTTGGCCCTGGGGGTGCAGCCTCCCCTTTTGTGCTCTGAACAGCACAGGGCAGGCAGGCTCTGCCCTGCCAGGCGGCAGAAGGAAACCAAGGGGGCCTGTCCAGAGGCTCCGGCACCTTCGGGCACAGCAGGGGGGGCAGGAGGGAGGGACCCTGGAAAGCTCTTGGAAATGTGGGGGCTGTAGCTTCTTACTCTAGTGGAGTTTTTACACCATGCTGTAACATTTGAACTTTCACAAGAGATGTAATAATTTTGATAATAAAAATACTTAACTTGAAAACCAGTATTTTTTAAAGTCTTTTTCTATTTCCTTAACATCTTCAATACTGGTGCCCAAGTCCCTGGGGTGGGGTGGGGTGTGTTGGTCTTATTGGTCTCTCTTCCCTGTCCCTGCAGGGTAGATGCCACCTTGCAGGATCAGCCCTGCAGACCTCCTTTTTGCCAACATTTCAGTTGAAGCCAGAGGCTGCTATGGGAGCCAGAGCTTCTGAGGAAGGAGATTCCCTGACCTTCCTGGCAGGGATTGCCAAATTGTGGCTGTGCTGCTGCTGATCTTCTCAATCAAGTTCATTTCAGTGGAAGATGGGGTGGAGGATGTCCCCTGCAGTACTACACCTGCTTCAACACCTGGGTTCTGGTGTGCTGGCACCCAGGTCTTTTAGTTTTGACACTGCTTGCCTTTTCCTTAGGAAGCCTGAGACGGGCTGAGCCTGGAGTGGTCCTGCCAGGTGTGCTGATCATCAAAGCTTGTGTGTCTGAGGTGCCCAACACTTCCAGTATTTCACCACCCTCAGCATGAAAATTTTGTGTTCCCCACCCCACTCCCAACACCTTGTGGAACTGCATCCTGTATGGCTCATCCCGTCCCACTGTGTCCCCCAGAAAAGTGTGTCTCCATCTTCTCTGCACCTTCCCCAAAGCAGCTGTGGACAGAAACAAACCCTCCCCTTCTCTCCCAGAGGCTGACCAAGGCCATCTCTTGGCCTCTCCTCCATGCCGTGTGCCTGCCCAGGGCTCGTGTCTCATACCTGGGAGGCTGAAGGTGGCCAGAGCTCTCCAGACATATAAAAGGTCCCCAGGCTACCCTTGTGCTCACACAGCCTGGGAAGCACTGCCCCTGATCCTCTATCAGAGCATGCCATGGACTAATGAGCCGTGTGAGTTGTTTTTCCATCAACACACAGGAATTTGCTGAATTTCAGGAGGCTCCAATGGGCCTGTGTCAGCCCGTGAGCTGGCAGATGGCCTGTGGCACACCGAGGCTCCACAGCCCGGGGAATCCATGGAGGGGGAGAAGGGGAGGGCTGAAATGTTTCCAGGAATAAACATAGGCAGGAGCCACACCCCATCTCCTGCCTTGCTACAGGGCAGGACAGAGCCTTTCCCTGGGGACTGACTAGGCAGTGCCCCTCGCATACCATCCTGCGCTGACGGAGGCTCTGCCCCACGGGGTGCACGGTGGGCTCCCCACACTCCCTTCTCAAAGGCCATTCTATGATTCCATGATTGTATGATTCTCGCTCTCCTCATCCCGCAAGGCTGTACCGTGGCTGGTGCTCATGGGGGATCCTTCACCCTCCTTGCAAACCACCTCAGCAGCAGCAGCAGTGCTCAGAGGAGCCCGTCCCGGTCCCCCCACACCACACGGCTCCAAGATCATCTGGTTTGAATTATATTTTTCAATAAGGTTTTGTGAAACACTGTATCAAACTTTGTACTAAAATACAGATATATTACAGCTACTGTATTCTTTTCTCCACTGATTTTCTTCCTTTGTTTTTCCAATTCAGCCAGCAACAGCACTCGCAAGGTGGCAAGACCCGGGTGCTGTCGGGGCTGGGCGCAGGGGGCTCCTGTCAGCCCCGCTCCAGGGACGCGGGTGCTGCCAGAGGGACGCGGGCACCGCTGGGCTTGTGGCTTACAGAGGCCGTTGGCAGAAGAAGCACCGGCACACACGCTGTCCCAGGTAACTTTGGCTCCCGGCCAGTGTTGTGACACAGCTCCGACCCTCACCGCAGCCCCAAGGGGCCTCAGGGTACGACTTACCAGCTCCCACCAGCCCCGGGCGCCCCGGTTGTCCAGGCTGGGTGGTGGTTCGCGCAGAGCCCTTCATTGCCGTCTCCCAGCAGCCTTCCCACGTTGTGGCCCTGCCCCATCACCTACGGGTGGGCAGCAGCTCCTCTACCCTGGGCTGTCTGTCCTGGGGCCATGGTCCCGCTCTGCTCCCTGTGTCCAGCTCAGCCTTGTCCAGCGCCCGGATCCAGCCCTGCCAGGGCCCCCACGAGCCCCCACCATGTTGCTCCCCGTGGAGCTGGGGGCCCTGCAAACAGCCCCCGGCTACTCGCACTGAGACATGGCCAGTGCTGAGGACTTTATTGCATTGCAAGGACTGTGGCAACCTGAGCACCCCCCGGCTGGGCGCGGGGAAGCCCACAGACACCGGTCTGGCCAGCAGAGCCGCAGCGGGGCCACAGCGCCCATGCCCAGGAGGCTGCGGGGGTTCAGTGCCGGGCGCTATGTGTGCATGTTTGAGGCCAGGGCGTGCTCGGAGGCTGCTGGGCTCGGTGCTGCCACCGGCTCCCTGCGGGCCATTGCCATGTGCCAGCGACGTACAGCCAAGGTATGCGGCCAAGATGCCAGGAACAGCCATGCCCCGGCCACACTGTGTGGCAGAGAGCCTTGCTGTCACCAGTGGAGATAAAGCACCGTATGGGAATGGGGAGGGAAGGCGTTTGGCAACAGCCCACGGCCGGCTCAGGGAGGGGGCTGGCGGGGGGTCCTCCTGCGCCCACCCAGGGGGTTTTACTTGTTCAGCTGCTCCCACTTACCAGGGCTTACATTCAGCGGCGGCGCAAGTCGGGTGTTCCAACGGCAGCGAAGCCACTGCAGTCCCCACAGTGGAGGGGGAGCGAGTGGCAGCCTGCGCCCCAGCCACGTGCTGGGAAACACCACATCCTTGGGACCGTGCTCCTGGGGCGGGGGGCGAGGGGGCTCAAGTCACTTTACCCTGTTTAGAGAATATGAATTTACACATAAAAGTAGAGGTCGGGCCCCATCCTGGCCACCAGCTCCCCCCGGCTGTGGAGACAGGATCTCGGAGCTGTACAAAATGGGAGTGGGGAGGGGGCTGGGGCCCGGATCAGCCAGCGTGGGGCATCACTGGGCGCCTGTTTTGGTGGGAGGCAGCAGGTCCTGGGGATGTAGAAATCTGTTAAAAACTCTGTTTTTTCCTCAAAAGGAAACCGCAGTTGGACGCTGTTCTTGAACGAAGCAGGTTTGGGGCATCCTCCCCTGGTGGCAGCTTGCAGGCGGTGAGGAGTACGGAGCTGGTAGAGTGCATGGGATGACGGTGCCGGCGTGGACATGGAGGTGGCCGTGGCAGGCAGCCAGCACATCCCCGGAGTGGGCGATGGGGCCCAAGGGGCGGCGCGGGACGCTGCGTGGCCCCTGGCAGCAGACGAAGGGCAGGATGGGGAGGGAGCGCCCGGGCTGCCAGCTGCGGGAAGAGGGTCTTGCTGCAGGCGCTCAGCATTATATCCTCTGCGGGGAGATCACAGCATGTCAGGGCTGGCTCCACCATCGCGCCACCGACACGTGCCATACACGTGTGGCCCCATCCCTGCTAGCCCTGCTGCCCTCCTTCCCCACTACCCCACACAGCCAGGGCCCCCCTTGTCCCGCATGGGGCCACCCAGCACAGTCACACCCAGACACACCACACGATCAAGGCTCAGGGATGGGGCAGAGACCCTCAGGACTTACCGCAGTGCCGACAAAATCTGTGGAAACAGAAGAGAGGGCGTCAGGCAGGACAGGGGCTCAGCAGCCCACTACCACCCTGCCCAGCCTGCCTTGCTTTGCAGGTGGTAGTTAAGCCTGCAGGACCCTTGCCCAGCTGCAGCCAAGATCCCACCCCCAGGGCTGTGGCATGGGACCCCGGGACCCCTGGCAGTGTGGTGCTCACCTTTGCTCTCTGTCTTGAGCTCCTCGTGCAGCAGGTCATTCTGCCGGTTGCCGAGGACAAAGGCAAGGAAGGAAAGGATGAGGGCATTGAGGATGCCAATGATGGCCAGGATGTAAGCCCAGCGCACGGAGCAGTCGCCCAGGGAGTACTTCCCTGTCTTCTCTCCGCACATGTCCCGTATGGTCTCTGCGTCCCAGCCATCAGGAAAGATCATGCAGCCCAGAACCAGGCAGAGCGCTGCAGGGATGCAAAGAGAAGGGGGAAGCATCAGAGGGGGCATGGAAGTGGCAGTGTTGGGCGCAGCCTGTGTCTGCCTGGGCCCCATGACAGCCACCACTGCCCCAGGGACTGCATTTGCATGTGACTGCCCCAAACCTGGTGTCCACACACACAACGACATCAGGGGCTTGGTTTCTTCAAGCATCAGCCACAAGATCAATGGTTACCCATGGGCTTTCCTCATCACCGCAGGCTCCCTGTGTGTGGGCAGGAGCCATCAGCACACTGCAAGGAAGGACGCTGCCTGCCAAGAGGGTTGTCATCCCCAAGAACACCCACAGCCGACCACCTTGCAGCCCTGCCAGCACTGCTCCCAGGGGTTTGCTTGCTCAGTGTGCCTCCTGTCCATACACTCCGTGTTGAGTGGGGAGACGTCAGGGAGCACCGTGATGAATGGGAAGGGAAATGCTGAGACAAAACCTGTGCCAAGGTAAGGAGGTGATGTATTTTCTAACTACAACCAGTACAAAAGCTCCTTACTCCGTATCAGCTGGGAAAGCTAAAAATATTAACGAGGTTGTAGAGAAGCTGGGATGTTCTGTGAGTATTTTTGTTCCAGGTTAGGAAAGAGCTGACAGGCCTGTGCCCACAGGAGTGACGAAGTGCCTGCCTGTCCCTGTCAAGGGACAGCAAACACCCTGTCAGGCACAAGTGGGGCAGCCAGTGGTCTGGCTGACAAGCTCTCAGGGTGCTGATGTGTGCTTTTAGCTGCTCTTGGTAGGGAAGGGAAGACCCGGGGGGGGAAGGGAGCGAGTGCAGGGCTGGCACTGGGCATCACACTGGGACTTGGCAGCAGCACTCGCATCCTGATGAGCTGTGCCGACTGCTCTCCCCAGGGAAGGGAAGGGATACTGAGGCGAGTTGCCCTTGGCAGCGTGAATGACAGCATGCAATGCCACCTGCCAGCTGCTGCCCAGTCTCAGTCACCTCTGCCTGCACTGCAAACCTGCTTGGTAAAAGCATCTTAGCAGACAGGTGAGCTCTGCAAGCTGCTTTATGGCCAAACACAGTCCCGGTGCCACCCTGGCACTGTGCGTCTGCAGTGTCATGCATATACAAGGAGCCAGCAAGCCAGGATCGCCAGCACAGCAGCATCAGGGACTCTCAAGCAAGCATGTCTGCGTTTCAGGGAACTCCCTGTCCTCTGGGACCAGACCAGCCCAAAACCATTCCCTCTGAAAGGAAACATGCACTCAGCACTGATGCTGTTTGCTGCACAGTAAATGGTGAGCAGCAACCTGGCCTGCCTGCTTCCCTGGGCACCGCTGAGCCAGATGCCATTTAATTCAGCTGAGTGCCTCAAATAAAGGCCAGGAGGAGCAGCTCGTCTGTGCTGGGGACTGTCCCCGGGAAAGCAGAGATGCCAAGAGGATTTTAGGACTCCACTGAGTCCCTGGTGCAGTACAGGTGTTCTGTGGCCATCCCCAGCGAGCAGTGGTTTTGCCTTCATAGTGCTGGTCAGGCTGATGTAACCCAGCCTGGAAACGGGCACAGCTGTAATCATAGAATGGTTTGGGTTGGAAGGGACCTGAAAGCCCATCCAGTTCCAACCCCTCTGCCATGGACAGGGACACCTCCCACCAGACCAGGCTGCTCAAGGCCCCATTCAACCTGGCCCTGAAACACTTCCAGAGAGGGAACAACCACAGCTTCTCTGGGAAACTTGTGCCACTGCCTCCTCACCCTCATTGTGAAGAATTCCTTCCTAATGTATAATCTAAATCTTTCCCCTTCCAGTTTAAAGCTGTTCCTCCTCATCCTATCACTACAAGCCCTTGTAAAAAATCCCTCCCCAGCTTTCCTGTAGCCTCTTCAGGTACTGGAAAGCTGCTGTGAAGTCGCCCCGGAGCCTTCTCTTCAACTTTACTGAAATTGGGGTGGAAGAGAAAAGAGCATGGTGAGGCCAGAGGAAAGCACGGCAGGTGGCAAGGTGAGTGCTCCCACTGCCTGGCGGGCAGCAGCCCTCAGCAACAGCCCCTCTCAGCCCAAAAAAGAACAGGGCAGCAGGAGAAAGCAAATTTAAATGAAAAAAAACCTAATCAGGTGCAAAATCTACCTAGACCAGCAGAGGCTTGGGCAGGCTCCCAGCTTTTGTGCATGCCCCTCAGTCATCCCTTTGCAGGAGCAGAACAGCAGCTCCCGAGTCTTTCCCTGGGCTCTGCAAGCATCAGTAGTTTTTCTGCATTTTGGAGCATTTATTTAGGCTCCGGGTGGATCCTGGGTAAAGCAGGAGCTCACCAAGAGCTCGCTGCTCTGCAAACACCACAGCTCCATGGGTGAGGTCCAACCAGGACACGAGCAGGTCCCAAACACAGCAGGATGGGGCAGTGACGTGGGAGGCAGTGGATTAATGTGCTGGAGGGCTATGGCATTCATGGAGGACAAGAGGGTTTAAGGTGAAAGCAAAGAGTGGCTCAAAAAGGTAGGGGAAAAACACACCATACATGAGCCACCAGTGCTGCGGTGTGTCACCACACAGTCACAGGGGACAGGCAGTGCTGGCCACTGCCAGGACAACCAGGGCTGGCTCTGGTCTGCATCTGCCTACTCTGGTTCTGCCTTTTCACAAGATCTTGCAGCCTCTGTTTGCCAGAGGGAATTAAACTACAAATTTACTACCAGGGCAAAGAAGCGTTTCTGAGTCATGTATGTACACAAACACCTCTGCCTGAGGGCGAGTGGCCTCTTCCCAAGAGCCTCTAACTGCTGTGCAGCTCCCCAGGAAGTGGCAGGGTGCAGTGGAGCCCTGCCACCAAGGGCACGTCCTCTCCCCACGTAGAGCAGCATAGCATTCTCCTCTTCCCATGTGCCCTACGTGTTTCCAGCAGCAAGTTCAGTTCTCTGCTCTGTCACAAGCAATTCCTTTTGCTGTGTGTCCCCAGACTGCCCGATGTCCTGGGAACATCTTCTCATGCCTGCAGCAAGGAGCGACATTGAAGTGCAGAGCAAGAATAAGGAGGTGATCCCTGCACAGTCAACAGGCCTTGGCGCTGCCCTTGCCAACAAGTCCCTCACAGCAGGTCTGTAGGGTGTGAGGACAGGGCTCTGCCTGCCTATCCCTGTGCCCTGAGTACCTGCCTCCAAACAACCCCAGCTCCCTTGCAGACCTTGTTTAAAAAAGACTATTTCTACACCTTGCAACTGCCTGAAAAACACAAAGTGATGACTCCTACAAGAGCTATTACTAAAAAGGAAAATAATGACCTGACTCTCATCCATTTCAGTTTAATTCCCGTTCTTCTGAGAGGGTGTGGTACCAGTCCCCACTGCTGGTGATACCAAGGACAGCCAGCCACTTCATCACCTCTAACTGCCAGTCCCAGGCCCTGGCTCCAACTCCCTCTTCCAGAGTCTTCCCAGTTGGACAGATGGATTTAAGACTGGGCATTTCGCTGATCACCAGGGCAGGGTGTAGGTGGAAGAAGGATGAACCAGCAGTAATTTGCAGGACTATAAGCGGGATCCTGCTGGGGTTGGGGCTCTGGCCCAAGGGAAACTGGCGTTTCTTGGCTTGCTTTTGCAGCTGGTTCATGGTTTTCTGCTCCTTGGTGCTCCCTTGTCAGGGTCCCCTAGATACGAAATAGACTTCTGATACCCTTGCAAAATAAATTAATTGAAGGGAATTCAATGTTGTGACTCAGGCTGCAACACTGGAGAGAGATTTTAGCAGAGAATGATGAGGAAGCTTCTCCTGACAGGACAATATGTCCCGGTAGAAGGTGCATTTAGCTAATTTGGGCCATCTGCGTAACTTGTGTGTTTGTCAAGTACTGGGATTGTCCCAGTGCCATCCCAGTCCTGTACAGCTGTGTCTGTAGGATTCAAATCTGATTTATGGATCACTTTTGCTGTCTGGTTTAGTCTGCAGTATTAAGGTGAAGACTGGCTGTTCTTGCCTGACATGGGTAGAAGGGGTTAAGGAACGTGCCCTGCAATTGAGAGATGTGGCCTCACTGTGGCCTTCACACCACTGTTGGACACACAAGGGAGTGAAAACTGGAAAATATGAGGGTAACTGGGGGAAAACCAGTGACCGCTGGTCACCAAGAGGCTTGTTAAACCTGGCTTGGGGACAGCAAGGTGTTTGGCCCCATAGGCAGCAGCTCACTCTCCCTGGGTTCAGCAAGCTGGCTGCCCCCTGCCCTGTGCACACCACTCCCACCTTCACCACAGACACGTCTCTCTGCTGAGGGTACTTTGGTGACCCCAGCCCCCTTGTATCCACCTTGCACTGAAGAGGAGGAAGCCCTAGGTGCCATATCCTCCACTGTGGCCACAGTTGCTCACCACGATGCTGATGACATGTTGGGGGGGTCCCCACTGGGGATCCCCAACACGATGCCCCTAGCACTGCACACCACCCCAAAGCCCTGGGGGAACAGGGGCTGTGTGGTGCCTTTGGGGTGTGCAGTGGCTGCTTCTCACTAGGAAACCTCCTGAGAGCTGAGCGCTGAAAGGAATGGGAACACACACAGTCCCCCTCCTTCCTAAAAATAGAAATCCCTCAAAAATAAATGAAAATTAAAGGTAGCATGCTCAGGACAGCAGGCACCGGCCATTTACACAGACAGGAGCTCCCTTATGGCATTTTGCTCCCCAGGCTGATTCCCAGCCAAAAAATCAGCAGGATTCAGAATGGAGTTACGAGTTTGTATGAATCAGAACTGACAGTTACTTTATCTGGAACAACAGTAAAGGGACGTAAGCTCCAGGACACGAGCAGCTCCCAAACACCCGGCTCAGCCTCTCCCTGCAGGTCCACAAACACATTAACAGCTACAAGGGGAGGCTTACGTTGCCTTCCAAAGCCCAGGGCTGGCTGCTGCAGAGCACAGAGTGCTGGACAGACACAAGGTCTGAGCTGTGTTGCTGCTCCCATCCCTTCTGCACGACAGGAGCAATGGGGGAAGGAGAGGGGAACTCCTCAGGAAAGCTTTTTAGGGGCCACTACCTGGTAATTAAGCAAACACAAACATTTTTTTGCAGCAATTTGTTATTTTTGCTGCAAGGTTTGCAGGTTCACCTGGAAGACCATATATTAGCACCATTTCTCCCTTGAGCAGAGAAAGAGCTTGAGGTTGCTTCGTGCTCATTCCCAGTAGCTGTTCTGGTTACACTCCCAGCTGGTTTGTAGCAGGGGTATTTGTCTCTCATTTTTTTCATTAAGAATTTCCATGAATGACTTTTACATCCATGAAAACAATTTTTTTGAAACCTCAAACTCTCTCTGAAAGGAGCTGACTCTTCAGCAAGTCCCAGTTGGGAATACAAGCTCAGCAGAATCACCACATCACTGCCAGCACCAAGGAGTGTTTTGGGGCCACAGCGTTCACTTGGGCCAGACCCTGCTCTCTCTCCACACTCTGCAGCTCAGATGTGCTCAGCCTGGCAGTTGGCAATGGGCTTCCTGACCACTCCTCTCCAGGGACATGCTGAAACGATGCCGTGTGGCTGTGCCGTGTGAAGGGTCCCAACACAGATGGCGGCACAGGTGCAGAAGATGTAGCTGATGACCAAGGCTCTGCCTCTGCTCCTGGTTCATGTGCTGGTGGATGGGAAGGGCCCATCCAAGAGGTGAGTGGAGCTCTGAGAGGGGTATCCCAAAGGAGAAAAGGGCAGAGATGGATATGTATTACTACGTTCTCCACAGGGCCCGATGCCTGGACAGGGCATAATTAACTCCAAAGTGCCATTGATAAAGACAAACCCCAGCCCTATAGCCAATGACGTGGCCCTGGATGGAAAAACACCCCATGAGTTGTGCTTGCACCTTGCCTAAGGGAGCTGGAATGTTTCAACATACTGACTGCTGGACCTGAAGCGCAGGGGAACACCTTCAAACACAGCCAGCCACTTCCTGAATGCAAGAGGGACTGTGTCCTCAGCTGGATGCCTCTTTTGATCTTCAGTAGATTGTAAGTACAAAGCTCACATGAACCCAGAGCCCCAGACATGCTTGGAGTGACCATCCTCCCAGAAGGCACGTGGTGTGGTGCCACGTAGGGGTGGTCAGGGTCTCTAGCCCCAGCATTAGTGCCAGACACCAGCACAACTTCGTTCAAAGCTCAGAGTCAACTCACAGTGTGACCAAGTCTTAAGTTACAACAGAGAATTAGGGAATAGGAGGAAACACTCAGGCTACTGGGAAGCCTCCTCAGAGTGTGGTGGTGGCGGTGATGTATTCCTGTGCTCTGTGGTGGTGGCGGTGATGTATTCCTGTGCTCTGTCTCCAGCAGATGACTGCTCTGTGGTCCCTGAAACACAGGCATCCACAAAGTCAGCCCAGCTGCCTTCATCTCACTCCTGTCCCTGCCCTCCACAGAGCACGGACATGAGGGATCGCCCACACAGCCCATTTCTCTTCAAGTAAGCAAAATCCCATGGGACTTTCTGAAGGAGCTCCTCCACTGATTTTAAGGACTAGGGTGGCATCAGGGTGCTGTCAGTCACATAGTTGTTGACATGCTTATGTTAAAGGCCCATTTCTGGTTTTATAACAGAAGGATTTAGCAAAATCTCCAGTTTTGCGTTACTGGGATTTTGAACAGGGCAGATGGCTACGCTTCTATTTGCGATAAAGCAGTCTTTCCTCTTAATTAGATTCAGTTTCCTCCTAGGGGGGTAGTGGCTTTTGAGCTGGAGCTTTCTGTGAAGCTCTAATTAAACCCTTCCTTGGTTGTCGTCCACTAATTAGACATTGACGATTTAAACTTTTTTTTTTTTCAGAAAGAGATACTGAATTCCTGATCCTCCCCCTCCCCCACCTTCCAGCTCTTGATTTTTCTCCTCTGAAGAGAGTATTTGTGCCCTCACTCAGCAGCCCTGTCTTCTGCACTGGCCATCCCATAGGGACAGGGTTGACCCACCTCTGCCCCATCTCTCTGCCTTTCACCTTGAGACCATGAAACATTGGGTCATGCTGTTGCTTCTGCTGTAGTGGTGCAAGTCCTCCTTCAGCTAAAACCTTACAGAGGCAGGAGGAATGCCTTTCCCTTCTTTGCCCCTCCAGGTCCTCTGCTCTGGCAGGACCCTCCGACCTTCCAGACAGGTAAAGCTCCAAAATTTGCTATCATGCTGTGCCAGCGCCTGCATGGAGCAATATCCCTGCCCTACCCATCAGATTTGGCCCGTGTTGTCCTCTCCATGGGTCACAGCAGCTCCTTCTCCATGCCCAAGGTAACATATCCAATTGAAGCTGCCTTTGACGTGCCCAGAAAGTCCACCCCCATCAGGACACATCACTTCACCACCCCTGCATCCAGACCTTCCCTGATGGTGACACCAGCCTCTCCTGCAGGACAGAAGCTCTCTCATGCTGCCTTAGCTCGGGGTAGGGTGGACGGTCAGTCTCTGTGAATGCCGCCTCAGTCTTCTCCAACATAGAAAGTTCACAAAACCACACTACTTCGGAAGAGCTCAGAGCCAAGCCTGGCCTGACTGGAGCCAGGAGAACTGGTCCATGGCCCAAGCAAGTCACACACTTGGGAGTTCTCACAGGCACAATTGTGAGCAACACAAGTCCAGCTGCAAGGTGGAACAGTGTGAGGAGGGACAAGTCCCAGGGCAGGGTGACAGCCACAGGATGCTGCTCTGGCTGCCCCAGCCCTGAGCCAGCACAGGACAGGAGGTACCAGTGAGGAAGCCCAGGGCTGCCTTTGGTGCAGTGCCCTCTGCCATGCAGCTCCCTGTGCAGCAGCAGCACTGGCCGGGTGCTCCAAGCCACTTGATTAAGCTGCTGACAATCGGTAGGATTTGGGCTCTGAGCTTGCCTTAAACCAGTAAATCTTCAGGGCAGGGAAAATTAAAGATGAAGGAATTTCCTGATAAGCCAAGGCAGCACCAGGTCTGGCTGTGGTCCTGATCTGGGTGAGGAGAGGTCAGACTTTCCAGCCTGAGCCAGCTACAAGGGAGAGAGCTGGGCCAGCTGCAAGCTCCTACAGCGTGGGGGAACCCTTCTCTTAGGGCAGACTGGGGTCCTTTCATCAGGAACATGGGGGAATCTGGGTACTTCTGGTAGAAGCTCTGGGCCTATTCACATTTCCTATGCAGTGGGAGGAATGCAACATCTTTTCACAGGTGGTAAAACTGGAGAGAGAAGGAAGTGAAAGGTCCTGCTACCAGGGAAAACTCAGCTTTTCTTTTTGGGCTCTTTCTCCAGAAAGGACAGACCCTCTGTGAGGACAGCTTGGAATTTTGCACACAAGGGGATACCTGGGATCCTCACCAACAAAAGCATCAGGTCCCCTTTTGGGGAAATGTTTGAGTTATTGCATGGTGTACCTTGGAGGAGTGAGTCTATGAGGGTGCTGGGATACATCTACAATGGGGTTTCTTTTGTGAAGGGCATAAAGGAGAACCTATAAACAGGGCCACTTTTTGGTGGAATGACTGGGCTTGAGACTGTGGTCACTTCTGAGGAGAAATGAAGGTAAATGTACGGTGTCCCTCTGTGGGCAGCACTGTATTCAGGGCCTCTTTGTGCAGAGAGGTGGGGAAGGTCTGTTCTCACAGCCCTTTCATGATGCTGGAGGGAGGGGACCTGGGTACAACATCTCTTTAAGGGAGAGCTGAAGCATCTGTCTGTGCACGGGTCCTTCCACAGCGCTGGGGGGGGTCCATGCATGGGTCCCTGCCAGTGATGAAGTATTTTCAGGGGCTGGGGGTTACCCTGAAGTAGATGTCCCCTGTAGGCTGGGTTTGTGCAGGGGTGCCCTTGAAGATGGGTAGACAGGAGACTGCTCCCGGACGTGGGGTGCCCTGGAGGCTCTGTGTCCCAGGTTAAGGTTGTCCTAGGGCATCCTTAGCGTAGCTCCTTGACTCTGTGGGACAGTTCTTGTGGTTCCTGACTGGGGTGTTCTAAGGCCAGACCCTGGCTCAGGGTGTCCTGGGATGCTCCAGGCTGTCCAGGTGCCCCAGGGCTGCTGCCTGTTCCGGGGCCCCCTGAGTTGTATCCTTGATCCAGCTTTCCTGCCATGGCCCAGGCAGCTCTGTGGTTCCCTGGGGTCAGATCTTGCCTGGCGAGCCGCAGGTGCCAGCACCAAGAGCTGGTATCTGTTCTTGGTGCTCTGTCAGTGCTACTGCCTGGCCTGGGTGTCCCAGGAAGCCCTGAGGTGCCCAAGGGATGGTTCCTGTCTGGGATGTTCCATGGACCCATAGTGCTTGTACTTAGCCCAGCTTTCTCAGGCTACCTTGGTGCACCTTGTGGCCAGGGGCCCTGATACCAGTGCCTGTGGAGCCCTGGATGCCAGTACCCAGAACTGGTGCCAGTTCCTTGTACTCTGTCAATCCTAATGCCTGGCCCGGGTGTCCCAGGAAGCTCTGGGTTGTCCTGGGACCAGTTCCTGCTGGGATGTCCTATGGATCCATAATACTTGTATGCAGCTCAGTTTTCTGAATCAACTCTGGTGTTCTTTGTGGCCAGGGGCCCTGATACCAATGCTGGGGGAGCCCTGGAGGCCAGTGTCCCAAGCTGGTGCCCATTCCTGATGATCTGTCATTGCTAGTGCCTGGCCTGGGTGTCTCAAGAACCCCTGAGGCTGAACAATGGCCCTGCAGTACCTGGACCCAGCCCAGCTTCCATGAGCAACCCTGTGGCCACGGACCCTGCTCCTAGTGCCTGAGGAACCCTGGGGGCTGATGCCCCAAGCTGGCACCCATTCCTGATACTCTGTCACTCTGTCATTGCTAGTGCCTGGCCTAGGCATCCCAGGGAGCCCTGAGGGCCAGTGCTATGAGCTGGTGACCATTCCCAGTATTTGTCAGTGCTAGTGCCTGGCCTGGGTATCTTGGGAAGCCCTGGGGCTGATTCCTGGAACCGCAACCCTGCAGGGTTTGGACCCAGCCCAGCTTCAATGAGCAACCTTGTGGCCAGTGGCCCTACTCCCAGTGCCTGGGGAGTCCTGAGGGCCAGTGGCCCAAGCTCATGCCCATTATTGGTACCGTCATTGCTAGTGCCTGGTCTGGGTGTCCGAGGAAGCCCTGGGGCTGGTTCCTGGAACCACGACCCCTCAGTGCTTGGACCCAGCCCACCTTCCGCAGTGTCTGGGGCTGCCCAGTCACCCACCACCCACATTCGGTGTTGCTGCCCTGGCATCTCCTGCCCCTACGCCGTTCAGGGTGCCGTTGCGGGTGCCGTTGCGGGTGCCGGTGAGTACCTGCCAGCAGCTGCATCCAGGCGCAGATCTTGTAGACAGTGGCGGTGTTGCAGAAGAAGAAGAGCGCGAAGCAGGTGATGCAGCCCAGCGTCAGCACCATGGACAGCAGCACGAAGAAGGCGGCCGCCTGGAAGGCGCCCGAGGGGATGGTGCTGAAGTCGGTGAAGGAGCCGCGGCACGACAGCTCCCGGCCCGCCTGCCCGCTGCCCACGCAGTAATGGAACAGCCCGAAGTACCCCGGCTTGGGCGTGTTGACGCTGTCGCCCACCCAGTAGGGCTGGATGAAGACCACCACGTTGATGATGGCGAAGCAGATGGTGAAGATGGCCCAGAGCACGCCGATGGCGCGCGAGTTCCGCACGTAGTTGTCATGGTAGAGCTTGGAGGCTTCCTGCGAGGGCAGCATCCTGGCGGCCGCCGCGCTGCCGGAGGGGGCGGCGGGGCGGGGAGAGGAGGGCGGGGGCCGCGGCCTAGGCGCGCCCGCGGGCTGCCGGCCCCTGCGCCACCCGCGCCGCCATCTTGGCTGCCGCCTCTGCGCCCCGCGCGCGCCCCCGCCGCGCGGGCACGCGACCCCCCCTCCTCCCCTCCGCCTCAATCCCCTCCCGCCACTGCGGAGCCGAGCCCGCCGCGCGCGCCCCGCGGGGATCGGGCCGCTTCGGCTCCGCCCGCCCAGGTTCGGCTCGGTACGGACGCGCTCGGCAGCGCTCGGTTCAGTTCGGACGCGCTCGACAACGCTCGGCAGCGCTCGGCTCGGTCCGGAACGCTCTCGGCAGCCCTCGGCTCGGTCCGAAATGCTCTCGGCAACGGTCGGCTCTGTTCGGCAAAGCTCGGCTCAGTTCGGAACACCCTCGGCAGCGCTCGGCCCTGTTCGGCAGCGCTCGGCTCGGTTCGGACACGTTCGGCGGCGCTCGGCTCAGCTCGGGCCAACCGCCGGGGTGCGCGGCTGTGCTAGAGGGGCGCTGGCGGGTGACCTGCAAAAGCCAGTGGAGACCAGGCCATTCGGTCTTTCAAGGCCAGGCTGGATGTGGCCTTGAGCAGTCTGGTCTGTTGGGAGGTGTCCCTGCCTATGGGACGGGAGTTGGAACTGGGTGGGCTTTAAGGTCCCTTCCAAACCAAACCATGCTATGATTCTATGATCTCAGGCCAGATTTCTTCTGGAGGCAGTGAAGATGAACTGTGTAAGCTGCACCTGCTGAACTGCACTCTCAGGACTGCTCCAGAAGCCTCCTCGTAGAACCATAGAATCGTTTGGGTTTAACATTAAAGATCATCCAGTTCCACTCCCCTGCCATGAACCACTGGATCAGGTTGCTCAAAGCCTCATCCGCAGCCTTGAATATCTCTGGCTCTCCTCAGAGATAAGAAGATAAAAACCCCTCTTAATTCCCCTGTAAGAGCAAAGGAGCTGCCTGCCCTGCGTCTCTGCAGTGCCACGGCCATGCCTTCCAATCCCGTTACAAGGTGGCTTTGTGCCTGCGCAGCAGCGTCGCATCATCCCCGCTCCCCTCTCAGGCACACAAGCCACTGCCGCTCCCAAGCACACATAGCAGTGCTGTGGAACCTGTGGGCACGCCCCAAGAAAGGGCTGCTTTAATTAACACTTGTTTGGGGATTCTTTATGAAGAGCTGTGCCCTGGGAATGCTTGCTCAGCACTGCAGTCAGACCTCTGTGGGTCTAAGCATGGTTCACGCGCAGCCTCAGTGCCCCCAACTCACTGGAGCTCCAGTACTGGGTAGAGCAGCCCACACAGCGCTTGTGTGGGTCTAAACGTGATTTGTTCACGGCCTTGGCATCCCCCGGCTCGCTGGAGCTCCAGTACCGAGAAGCGAAGTCACCCCGAGGGCCGCCCCACGCCTGCTCGGGTGTAAACGTGGTTTATGTGCAGTCTCGCCCCCCCTCAGCTCACTGCAGCTCCGGCACCGGGGATTGCAGCCTGCCTCATGCTTGCTTGGATCTAAACGTGGATTATGCGCACACTCGGCGCCCCCCGGCTCGCTGCAGCTCCGGTACCGGGAAATGCAGCCCGCCCGTGGGCCGTCCCACGCTGCCTTAGCCGCGCCCACCCTGGCGACAGGCCCCGCTTCGGGCCCGCCCAGTGAGCCAGGCGGCTGAGTCGAGGGCTGAGCTGAGCCCGCTCGGTGCCCGTTGTGGGTAGGCAGGGCCGAGGGTTCCGGGCTCCCGGAGCAGTGCGATAGCAGCGACCGTCGCGCGCCAATAACGTCAGGTGCGGGCGGAAGGGGCGCGGCGCGCGCGCGGCGGCGATTGGCCAGGCGGGCGGAAGCGGCTGTGGTGGGCGGGGCCTCAGCGGGGGCCGGCGGCGCGGGGCGGCGTGGGGATGGCGGCGGCGGCCCGCGGCTGCCCCCCGGCGGGCTCCGGGGACCGCGCCCTGGCCGAGCTGCTGCTGGAGTTCTCCCGCGCACAGTACCGCGCCAAGGACGGCGGCGGCGCCGCTTCCGCGAAGGTGAGAGGGGAACCGGGAGCGGGTACCGGTGGCGGAGCGGCGGGCGCTGACTGGTGCCTTTCACGCAGGTGGAGCGGATCGAGCGGCGCTGCCTGGAGCTCTTCGGCCGCGACTACCGCTACAGCGTGATTCCGAATGCACACGGTGAGGTCTGCGCACACTACCCACGGCACATCGTCCTCCTGGAGCGCGACGCTGGCCGCGACCCGTAAGACTCCCGGTGCCCGGCCCGGAGTGCTCACAGCCTCGCCCAGGGGGAAGCCCCGCGGCTAATTATAGCGGGCGGTGTCAGGTGCCGGGCACGCTGCTCCCGGGGCCCCCTGCTATACCGGTTTCCTGGGCCTGGGACTCTAGGGGTGCAAAGGAAGCAGAGTGGCAGCGCTTGCTGTCCACCCCCATAATTGAACACAGCGCCCTTAGAAATATTAAGAGTTTCACACTAGACATCAGGAAAAATTGCTTCACCGATAGGGTTCTCAGGCACTGGAATAGCTTCCCAGAGAGGCAATGGAGTCACCATGCTGTGCCCCCTGCTTGGTCCCATCACCTACCTGGCTTGGAGAAGGTGTCCATGTCCAGCAGGTTCCTGGGGGGAGAGAGCATGAACCACCCTGGGTGCCACCCACCCAGCACCGCAGTGGAAACCTGTGTCCTCCCTATTGATCAAGGGACGGTACCATGCGGCCACAAGTTGCACCAGGGGAGGGTCAGGCTAGACATTACGAAAATTTCTTCTCTAAAAGGGTTATTGGGCACTGGAGCCACCAGGGAGGTGGTTGAGTCCCCATTCCTGAAGGCGTTTAGAAGATGGGTAGATGAAGCACTCAAGGATCTGATTTAGTAGTGGACAGGTACAGTTGGATTCTTTTCCAACCAGGCAATTCTATGATTGCTGTGCTGCAGCTGCCCACAGGCCCAGAGGGCTCATGGTGGGAAGCGGGGCTCTGCGATGCTCTTCTGTCTATGGTCTTGCTGGAAAGCCTCTGCTCAGAGAAAATTTAAGTCTGGAAAGTATTTTGGGGCAGCAGGGCACTGATAGGGATTGGAGACGATTTTGATAGTCTTCCCTCATCGTGGTATGTGGGTCAGTGGGCGCTGAGTTTTAGGGGGTTAATGGGAAACGCTTGTGCTTTAGTGCAAGTCTAAGCAAACGCATTTCTGGACTTTGACCATGCAAGCTCAGAATTGTGTCTGTCTCACCTCTTGGCTGAGTGTTGGCTGCTCCCTGCAGCTCTAGTGACAGCTTCTCATTTTTTATTTTCTCTTTCAACAAAATTTAATGTAATTTTGAAGTCTTAACTGTGTCCATAATAAGAGTAATATGTTCAAAAGGACTGTGGTTACCGAGATCCCCTCCCATGTCCAGGTGCTTTGCCTGAGGAAGGCAAACCGTCAGCTGCCGTGCTGGCAGATGGGCCGGGTGCTGTAGGAGTGGGTCTTTGGAAAACAGCCACAGCTGGTTGTCAGGTGAAAGAATTTCTGCTTAATGGTTAGAACAGATTAGAAAAGATTAAACCCCTTGCTGCAAAGAAAGGGGAAACTGAAGTCTGAAGCTGTAAATGTAGCTAGAAATGTCTTTAGGGAAGAGAAACCAAATGCTTCTGCTTTTTTTTGCTCTTGCAAGAGGAAAGGATGCTTAATTTTTCTGAAGAGTATTCAAAAGAAGTATACGTACACTCAGTATCCTGTTTTCTTCCGAGACTTTCACAACCCAGCAGTGTCAATTAACATTTTAATTATTGGTTCTTTCCAAGTCTTGATTTGCTGTCCCAGAGAGTCATGGAAACAGACTGCTTTCCTTCATCCCTCTCCTCCTGCATTCTGGATGATAACCTCTGTAAAAGCTGCCAAATAATTTTTAGACAAATCCAGTTTTTAGTTTCATCATTGTACTCTGTGGAATAATTATGAAATACAGGCTGTTGCACTTCTTGTGTTGCAGAACTGCAAGAGCCTCTTCCTCTGAATGGGACACTCCCTCTAGAGCCGAATGTCTTAGGCTGCCTTTCTTCTTTCTAATGTTCTTAATCAGTTGTTAAGATCTCCTTGAAGCTGCAGGATGCTTCACACCTCTGAGAATACCAAGGTTTTTTGGAAGAAGTTCTCACTTATGTGAACTCTGTGCTGTCCCATTGTTTCTGCTGGTACAGCTGTTTCTGAGGAACCAGTAAAAATGGGTATTTTTAACCCAGATCGATTTTCCGATCCTGTTTGTTCTGTGGCTGGGCAGCTGGGAGAAGAAGTTGCTTCATCAAACTTTGCTAACAGTACTCTGAAATCCGGGCAGGTGCAGGAGGAAGCGTGAGGAATTTGCTGTGTGTCTTTGGCTATCAGCCAAGGTAGCTGTACACCCCTTGGTCAGGTGCTGCTTGCGAGGAGCCACAGAAAGTAGGAGAGCATGTCTGACAGCCAGGAACACGTTCTCTGTGCTTGGAGAGCTCTGACATTGCTGTAGAAGGAGCGGACAGATGCTGCGGGAAGTGGAAATGGAAGTTCTTTACTCACTGTCTTAGAGTTACTGTGACTGCGCTTCATGAAAATATCCAGATCTCAGACACAGGCCACGTCTTTGGTTTCACTTGCAGATCCTGTTATGTGTCTGCACTCCAAACAAATACAATCAGAGTTGCACGTAGTATAACAATGCTTTGGTTCTAGTGCTATTATGGCTACCCAAAGAGAAGCATCTCTGCTTCAGGCCTGTGTAAAATATACAGTTGCCAAAACAGTTGCTTAATCTTATAAGAAGTGTTCCCCTTGTGATTAAAAAGATGATTTTAGGTTTGGTGTCTGATTTGGTGGGAAGGGGGCTGAGGAGGGTGAACACAGAGGTAAGTTTGCCCAGCAATATCTTCTGGACAGCAAACTTGTGAAGAAAAAAAAAACACTAAAAAGTACCTGAAAGTCAAAAAAATAGTTAAGATACACATCATTCCTTCCACCTCTTTCTCTGCCTTGTCCCAAGCAGCCTTAATGATATTCTTTCACACTACTCTTCAAAAGTGCTCTATTCTCTGCACCTTTTTCAGTAGATTTTACTCCTGCCTATGCTGTGTTTGATCGTTTGTCCCTGCACCCATTCTTCAGAGCAGCCTTTCCCCTTGCTCCAGTAGTCTCTGTACAACTTACTGTGTTTATCTATAGCTCATGTTTATCTTTAGCATTACTGACGATGGTTCTTGGGACAAGAAGATCCAAGAGCCCCGTTTTGTAGCACAGCTGTGATGCATAACAGATCAGGTCTCTCCGGTGCGCGTGCAGGCATCCCAGGGAACAGGCATCGGAGTCTGGGAGAGGGGCTCATCCTTCCATGTCACCAGTGGAGCACTGGGTTTCCTGCTCACCCTGTATCTGAGTTCCTGCCAAGCTGCTTGGACTCATTCCCCAGTGCTGGGATGCCTCTCTGGGGAAGCACAGTTAGCATGCTGAGAGGTGAAACCTTGTCTCAGCTCCCCAGGGAGGTGCTTCTCTTACAATTTCTGATCTTCCAGGCATTTGATTTTTGCTGAATCCCATTTTCTGGTCTTAGAAGCAGTGCCACGGAGCTATTCTGGTAACACAGTAAAAGTTCTTGTTTCCTTCTATATTTGCTTTTTCAAAGGAAACAAAGACAGCTGAAGCAGAATGCAGGATGTGTCTCCTAATTGTGTGCATTAGTTTAAAACCAACCCCACGTCCAAATCTGCATGTCATAATTCCTCAAAGTTTCAGAATATTTTGGTACTGGGAATTACACACAAATGCATCTTTTCTCAAACTGCTCAGAGGCCGTTCCTGCAGTGTATGTTATTCACATGCTCTCTGAGGAGGGAAGCAGATTGTGGAGCAGGGCAGTTGGCAGTGACAGCGATGAGCAGAGTTTGGGTTGCATTGATTAGTACATTGTATTAGCGTTCTTGTGTCTTTGCACTTTGCACCCTCTCATCCACAACATTTAAAGATTAGCTTGAGTTCTTTAAATTCTGGTATGTGTCAATGCTCTTTGGAGCTGGACAACCAGAATAGTTGTGTGTGTAGGGAAACGTGAAAACTCTCAAGCCTCCACTATGAATTCTGAGGGTTGAATCCTTTTTAAAAAAACAATGTAGGATTTGAAGGTTTTGTTTGCTGTTTCCCTGCTTACACTGGCACCGCTTTGGATAATCTTTTTCATAAACAGATCGATTTCCATGTTAATAATAGATTAATTTTTTAATCCTGCCCAGAACGGCAGCTGCTGCAGTTGCTCCACACTCTCACTGATTCTAAAGCGTAGCAACTTTCTTGTAACTTCCAGCATAAAGGTATTGATTTGTTCTTGGACCAGCATTGTCCTTTGCTTTTGAGTTCTTCTCCCTCTCTGTTCTAAGTTCTCTCCTTTACTCTGATACTTGTATTGTTGCTTCCTCACTTCGTCTGCTCTGCCAGTCAGTCCTTGGTGGTTCCTCTTGCAGCGTGGACTGTTCCCTGGCCATCCTAACCATTTTGCTGTGCCTGTACAGATGTGGGTAGGTCACCAGAATTGGATGCTTTATCTCAGCTGAGATCTTGCACTCTGCTCAGTAATGCTGGCACTTCTCCATCCTAATGGAGAGTTTCCTGTGATTGTATTTTTCCCTTTTTTCAGACTTGCAATGTTGATAACGCATGAGCATCCAAAGATCAACCAGTTCATCTAGGCTCTTCTGCGGAGCTCCAGAGCTGGAAAGGGCTAACTGGAAATTCTTGTTAATCATCTTTCAAGTGCATGGCCATGCAGTTCTATATTGCAAGAGTTCATGTGGTTTCTATTATGTCAGTCAGGATGCTTGAATTCCCTGTGGAAATTCTTAGTCCTCCCTGTGTTGACTGTGCCTCCCAAAGGTCTGTGTAGTTCAGATCTAAGTTTTGATTTCTATCAAATGTAGACTGGTACTTGGACAAATTACAGCAACGTTAACTTGTTTCCAGAAGGTCTCTGGCTTGGAACACTTTTCTGTTTTAGCTTTAATAAGAAAACCAAACAAAATTTAGTTATGCAAATGCAGCTGACATTAATCAAACAGCCCTGCTCAACCCACCAGCTGATTTATGGGCAGTTGTGTAATTAGCCAGCAATACACATGCTCAAGTGACCACAGCTAAGGCTCATTGAGCGTTCGGGCTTTGAATCTCTATTTTAGTTATTTTTGCTTGCAAAAATATCACTCTGAGAGTGAACTAATTTTGTTGGTGGTGCTGAGCTTTTTGATGGGAGACTGGTTGGGAGGAAAGCAGAAAATGTATTTTTTGTAGACACTGGCTTCCTCTGGTATTCCTTTGTTAGTAATCCACGTGTTAGCCTCCAGCAGAGCATTCTGTTGGTACTCATATTGCCAGATACTCGCTGTCATGTGCTGTGCAGCTGGTCTTTCAAAATAAAGAAGAGGAGACAGAGAATCGTCCTGTTGTGTTGCAGTGGAAGCAGTTCTTAAAGAAGTGTCCTCTTGCTTGCTAACTTCAGAGCTAGCTTCTATGCAAAGGGGATGGGGATTACAGCCCAGGGTGTGTGCAGCAGATTTGCTAAAAGGCATGTGAGAAGATCCTCTCTGTACTGAACCGAATCTCTGTCCACTAGGTTTGAGAGCCCTGTGCAGGTTGGCAAACTGCAGGACCTGATCAACCGAAGCAAGATGGCAAGGTGTAGAGGACGATTTGTTTGCCCAGTCATTCTGTACAAGGGAAAGGTAAAACTTCATGGGTTGACTCTCTTAACTCTCTCTCCCTACTGTTTGAACTGTGCATCCACGTATTCAGTTGGCTGAAACCTACAGGCAGCCTGTAGTAGTCAGCAGCATTTGCTGTCCAGGCTGCCTGAATAGTCTGCAGGCACCTCAGGCTATTTTACTGTGCCGTGTCATGAGAATTGCACCCGAGAGGTTGCATCTTCTCTGTATGTATATTCCTTCTGAAGAAACAAAGATATTTGGTCTTTGAGAGGAGAAAGACAATTATTGTCACTTTCTGCTCCTTTCTCTTCCCAGCAGTGAGCTCCCTTTGAATAATTTTTCTCCCTAAAGAGAAGTTTCCTTTGTCTGCTCCCTGGGGAGGCAAGGGTGCCTAAATGGTCTTATGAATGTGTGGGCTTGTCTGCAATGGGATCTGTAAGTAAGTGAAATTAGATTCATTTTTATGGGGATTGCTTAAACTGTATTGAAGAGATCTCATTTGGAATTTTGGTAGCTTAATTCAGTTTTCTTAGTTCAATTTAGAAAGGCTGTATGGGTAGCAATATCATACCTGTGACTATTTTAGTCTAGCCTGACTGAAGTCATCATAGGCTGAACTGCTGACCTTTTCTGCAGGCGTGAACTGTCTGGAGTCATACTGGGACCATCCACAATCTTATCCACAGGAATGTGGAAATAAGGGCCAAGCAGAGTATTAACAGAGATGGATGTTGCTAACTTGGCAGGAATTGTCTATATTAGTGAACAGGAGAACTGGAGATGAAAATGTGATTTAAAAACTAGCTACAGATAAAAGGCACTTGGGAGTTTTGTGTGTTTGGAGACCTCAATTTGGATCAGGGTTGCAGGAGAACTGCTGAGAGGCGGTAGCTGTTGGTACCAGTCGTGGCTGTGTAGCGTGATAGCAAATGGTCCAGAGACCTGATAAGGGAAAGGCTCCTGGAGCATGTGAGGTTAATAACAAAATCTTCCTCCAGCATATTTGCAGATCAGCAACGCTGGCTGGCTGGGGAGAGCTCTATGGGCGCACTGGCTACAACTATATCTTCTCAGGTGAGTGAGGAGCTGTTTGCCACTGTCTGCATGGTTCCAGTGCTACACATGAGAGCAAGCTCTTCCTGAGAGCTGATGCAGAACTCTAGCATGGATCTGCTTGTATCAGGCCCTGTGCAATAGAGCAATGTCCATTTCCAAGGACCATACTGCAGGACAGAGTGCCATAGCTCATAAGAAGCAGTGATAAAAGAGCTTAAGGGTGAAGAATGAGTTACGGGAAGTAGGTAGGCAAGTAGGGCAGGATTCAGGGTACCAATTCCCAAATATCAGAGGTGGCAATAATGGAAGAAAGAGGATAAGAACTTGCTTGGCTAATCATTGGGAATCAAATCCTTCTAATGGTGGGATATACTGGACTCCAGGGAAAGCTCTTCAGGGGAGTATTAGGTGGGAGCTGAATCTTGGCTTAATAAAGCTCTGTGTAGCACTATTGGGGTGTCCTTCTGTCTCCCAGTAATGTCATTGTGTCTGCCTTGGTCCTTTGCAATGACAAGGGAAGAGTGGGTGATGTTAGAAAAGGGGCTTTTCAGGAAGAGGAGATGAGGGGAACTATTGAGAGGACTTAGGTGTGGAGAGAAGGTGCCAAACTGTCGCCTTTTTGGGCACACGCATATCCTGTCAGGTTGGGTATTGAGCTGGGTTACACAAGCTTCAGTTCTTAATGCCTTCCTTGCAGGGGGTTCTGATGATGCTTGGGCAGATGCAGAAGACATTTCGGAGGAAGATCCTGCGCTTAGGTTTGTATGCATCACTGGGATCGGGAAAAGGGAGTTCAGACCAAAGCTGACTGGCTCGGCCACTCAGTTCTGCTCTTTCTTAGGCTGGGCTTTGAGTACAGGCTTAAGACCATCACCAAAGTTGGAGTTTTACTCTCCTTGCTTTTGAAAAAAGAGTTTTGAATGCTGATGGCTGGCTGAGCCCAGTGTAACTCAAGTCTGCTGATGTATTGCCAGAGGGAAGGGCTGGTGACGAGAATTTATAGCCATTTAAAAAGGTGTTTGAATTACTCAGATGTGTTTACTCCATCAAAAAGTACATCTCCAGGCTGGAGAAATTGTTCTGTATCTTATGTGCTCATTGCAGTGCAGAGTGGGATGTGGGTAGGGACCCTAAGCGTGAAGTTTGCAGTGTCAGTTCGTCGCAGAGTCTCACTCTAACCTGTGGAGTCAAGGCTCGTGCAATGCAGCTTGTGGCTAGAAGCTGTTCAGGGAAGAACTGTGACAGTATTGTGTAGAGAATCAGGCTCAACATGGTCAGTCTTTCATGCTCATTTGGCTTTGCCTTGTTCCATCTTGCAGAAATGCAGACTCCCAACTGTTTGACAAGGTCAGAGGGCATGACATTAAGCTGCTTCGATACCTCTCTGTTCGATACATCTGTGACCTGATGGTGGAAAACAAGAAGGTGAAATTTGGCTTGAAGTGAGTCTGGGTTCATTTGTTTTTCCGCAGGCTTTGGATTGCAGCTGGCATAGCTCTTACATGTGAATTGCTCTCAGTGTCCTGAGAGCAGTGCCTGGAGGAGTACTGCACCAGGGTCAGTTAATTGATGCTGTAAAGAGAAACCCAAGGTTTTAGGCCAAAGAAGGCCGTATCAACGGACAAAATAGCTGCTTTCATCTGTCTTCTGCAGCCTGAGTAGGTTTTCTCTGTAGAGCTTTTGGCAATGTGACATCACCCCTTCAGAAAGGGCAGAGTAAAGAGCTCTATGCTTCTGTATAAGAACAGAGGGTGATGTTTTTCCTGGTATTTCTCTTGGAGGAAAGCTTTAGTCGTTTAGGTCTATTCATGTGTATTTGGATGTCTTGAGTAATTTCTGCCCCTGCTGACTACTGAATGAAGTCGTTGTGCAGGGAGATGTGACAGGTCACTTTTTGGGTGCTGTTATCCACAGGAAACATACTCTACCAATGTCTGCTGTTTTCTTCTTGTGCAGTGTGACGTCTTCTGAGAAGGTGGACAAAGCTCAACGTTACGCTGATTTCACGCTTCTCTCCATCCCATACCCAGGTACAGGACTGATGTCCAGAGGGACTCCCAAGGGACAGGTGACAATCCGTTTCTGGGGACTGGGAACTACCTGTGTGCGAGTGTTGAAATGACTGTGACTTACTGAATGTTTCCTGTGCTCCCTCTGGAGAGAAAAACTAAGAACAGTTGAACAAATCTGGGTGCTCTGGCAGTGTGAGTCAGCGTTAGCCACTCTTAGATGTGGCAAAATAATTTCTCAGCAGTTCTGATTAATTCAAGTGCAGAGAAAAAATCCCAAAGGCAGAGCTGGGGTTAGGATGGCCTTTGACACTCCTGAAACTCCAAACTACTACTTAATGCAAATTATATATCTTGCTCTGTGTTATGTAAAATCCCAATTCCAAAGACTATTTTCTAGTCCTAGTGTTCCAGAGCACCACTGTAAGATATCTACAGAACTGCTAACCTGAGCCTGCAGTGTACGACTGAGATGGAGACCACTCCAGCCTGTATCCCTGGCTATATTAGTCCCCATGCCTAGCAACAACTGCTGGGTCACTTACTGCACTCTTAAAGCTGAGCTGAATTTTGTTACCTGCCTGCTGATGTCAGGCTCGGTGATAGGATTGAATGTGAGACTGCTGTGCTTGAGGTCTGCTTGCAAGAAAGGGCCCTTCTTTCTCCCTTGACCACAAAGAAAGGGAGAGGAGGAAAAAAAAGCCCAAAACTGTTGTGGATGATCCAGACCCAAACTTTTCCTTGATTGCTGGTTGTTGCCTTTAAATATTCTTTTTTTAAAAAGGTGCATTTCCTTTCATACAGAAATCAGTGACAATTAAGAGAAGCTGCATCAAGATTTGTGTTGAGTTTGCCATGCAGATGGCAGAGGTGTACAGAAATACAAGTGTTACTGGTTTTCACAGCATGTGGCTCAGGTTTATGTTGGTGCCATATGCCTCATTAAACTTAGACCATAGGAGAGTGTGCACAGGCCCTTTGCAGGATTTGTAAAGGATGAGGAAGAAGGGATTCTATAGAGTTAAACTGTAGAGTCCTTACTGTGTGAGCATCTGGATATTGTAGGCAGTATTCAGTGACAGTCCTTCCTCTACTGCCCTCTGGGATGTCTACTACCTTTTAGCAGCTCTTCATTGCCATGCTAGAGGTAAACCTTATAAAACTAGAAACTCTCCCTGCAGATGTTGCCTGATTTCAGCAGTGCTGGTCCACAGGGTAATGCTGTCATTCTGTTAGATCTAAGGCATGCACATCTAAGGATCAGTGGCCCTCTAGTGACTGGCCAAATGCCGCGATTTGTTCTTACTGTTTCTAGGTTTGCATTGAAAGAATTTCTAATTTATAATTTGTCTCTAAAGCTATTCTGTTGTCTTAGGTGAGCGAGCTGGTGTGCAGACATGACTGTCTAGGCTGAAAGACTTGGCTTAAATTAGGGTATCTGTAGAAGCTTTTCTGCTCTCCAGTGCAGAAACCCTCTTTTCCATTTGGCTGGTAGTTGGCATTTGTAGATGCCCATACTTACTGCCATAATCCCCCATTCTTTGCTTTAAGCCACTGCTTAATTAGAGTTAAATCTCAACTGACAGATTGCTTCCTGACTCTGTGTTTTTGAGAGCCAGTCCTATCCTTGTACAAAGATTGTTTTTCACAGGAGTTACCTGTGACTTGCAGAGTCAAAATTATTGCCTGTGTTCAGTGCCAGGCACAGGGGTGTCTCGATAACGTGGGCGTCGTGGCACTGCTGGGGCATACGCAGGGCATTGGGAGAGGTGTTTAGTGTGGCTTTGCAGGCAGCTGCAGTGCTATTGGTGCTGCTCAGCTGTGACTAAACGACTGCAGTTTGCAGCAGAGACTTCAAATAGTTGTTTGAGAGGAACAGTGCCAAAGGACAAACCTCAGGAGGGGAGGGCTTGGAGGCAACCTTAGAAGTGGTTATGTACCTGCTTCCTTCGGATATGGCAATTCACGTGCTTGAAAGAGGAGACTTAAATGTGAGAGAAATCACAGTTGCGTCTGACAGCTCTTTCTTGTCACCTGCAGCAGATGCCCTGTGAAAGCTGGCTTTCCTCAGGGCTCTGCCAGCACCTGCTTTTGCTAGTTCCTTCTCACTCAGCGTGCCAGGTTGACCCCTTAGATCTGTGCAAAATGTAGTGACCCTGGAAAGCGTAGCTTCTTGGTGAAAGCTCTTGTTTGGGGAAGAAGGAAATCAGCCCCTCAAACTACGCATTTGCAGTGTGTTTATAGTTTGCCCTTGGTTGTGTGAGTGTTCACTGCCAAGTGCTCTGGGTTGTTGCTGCTGGGAGGTTGTGCTGCACACCATACTGATGATTTCTGCTCTTCTCTTCCCGCAGGCAGCAGTTTTGATTGGTTTGGTGCTTTGGAGCCTGGGGCTGCCAGCACTCCAGTCCCCCAGGGCACTTCATTTGTTAGATATCAGTTAGCTGAACAGTTGTTTGTTATCTCTTCTCTTGCAGGCTGTGAATTTTTTAAGGAGTACAAAGACCGGGATTATACAGCTGAAGGTCTCATATTCAACTGGAAGCAGGTATGTGGATGTTAAAATGGAGAGCTGTGGGCTTTACTGGGGTTTATCCTTGCCAAAACAGTTCCTGAGCGATGGTGGGTATGTCGTGTGCTTATTTCTGATCACAAGGAAGAAACCAGGACAAACACAAGACACAGTGGATGTACTAAATTATTCCTTGTAAAATTTGTATGTGAAATAAATTAATTGTTATCATGAAGTCCAGGATGCTTGAGGAAGATGGGTTGCTCCTGGTTTTGAATTTGATATCTTATTGATAGCCTCTGTTCTCAGTTGTCTTCACATTCTGTCTCCTGCTGAGTAGGGTGGTTGAGTGGAACAGACCTACAGGAATTCAGAAACAAACGTGTTTTGTCCCTGGTGTTCACCGTTGGGATCACAGAAGAGCTCCTCTTATCCACTAATCCTTCTAAGAGGCTATGAGTCAGTTCTTACCACTGCAGGTTTTTTCACTCAGAGATACTTTCTTCTAGATGCACCGTTTGGCATTTGTTGTTTTCTGGAACTCACTGCCTTCAAGTCATGTTTTTTGTCTGACCAATTGTGTTTGGTTTCTTTTTTCCAGGATTACGTAGATGCTCCATTAAGTATCCCAGCCTCTCTGACCCAGTCTCTGAATATTGATTGGAGTGAGTACCAGGTGAGCAAAGCAGGCATCTCTGCGGGAGGTCAGAGATTCAGTCAGGAAGTATTGCTAAAGACTTGAAGTCTTATTTGCTCCTGTTGCTGTAATCTGGCTCACTTCGTATTGTCCCAGTGAGAGTGGGACTGCAGATTGTCTGTTCAGAATAGCATTAGAAATCCTCCACCCCAAAGCTCTATGGCTTGGTGTGTCCTGAGGCAGCTGGCTAACATCAGATCTTTCTCTGGAGCTTGGAATCCATTAGGCAGATAAAGTCACTAACAAAGGTGAGGAACATGCCAGCAAAAGGGAAGTGGTATTGCTCACAACCTTATCTAGGCATGTGCTTGCAGTGGGCAGACTTACCTGGCTGTGGAGAGTCTTGAGAAAGGTCAGCCCTCAGGTGAGCAGTAGCCAAGTGACTAGGCACCTTCTCCATGGGTGTGCTCATCCTGTGAGAGCAGAGTGGAAAATCCTGATTGACCATAACATTTCTTACTGTGGCAGCATTTCAAACAATAATTGAACTGTTATATTTGCCCAGGCTTCAAGGTTTACCTTTGTTCATACCAGGGAGCATCGCCTCGTACTGCTGATAAGGGTGCTCTATTTCACACATCAGTGGATCTACCAATCCCCCCAGGTTTTGTGATGATTGGTTGTGCTGGAGCGTGTCGTGCTCCTGTGCTCTGTGGCTGGAAGCACCACAGAACTGGCAGAGCTCCCCGTGCTGGGCCAGTGTTTGTCAGTCAATGATGTAAATAATATTTAAGTGCCAGCATAAGCAGAATCACAGAAAAGTAGCTTGCAGTGTTGAAGCAGCACTAATGGGACCACAGCTTGTTTATGGCTAGAAACTTGTTCACTAGAATACTAAGCAGCCACTATTTTAAAAAAGATACTAAACATTGAAGAAGGTGCAATAATTAGATGCAAAAATGTTCTGAGGACTGGAGAAGGTGCTTCACCTAAAGCTGAAGTTCTCAATCTGTTTAAGTAATCACAAAGATGGTGGAGGGTTGACTTGATTAATGTGTTAAGTACATTTGCAGGGAGAAGATACTAATTCTAAAGCACTCTTCAGTCTGGGGAAGAAATGCTGCGGAGGAAGCAATATCTGCAGCCTGGCATCAGATCATCAAATAAGGCAAAGCAATCTTGCCTGTTATTTTTGAGGATGATCTCTTGGAAGGTGCTGCCAGAGGAACAATTAACTGTCACCCCTGGTTAAGGTGGTTCTCTGTGCAGAGAAGTGGAAACTTCAGGCTGTATGTGGGGCAACTGAACAAAACTTTCTGGTTTAGAGAGGTCAGATGGATGATCAGATGATTCCTTCTGGCATAAGCACAAAATCAGGTTGAATTGGGTAGATAAAAGACTTTGGAAGGTTTTCTGCCCTGGGCTGAATGTGTCCCCCATTTCCCTATTCTTTTGTTGCTGTACAGGCTTTGCAGCAGGGAAATATGTTCTTTGTCTGACAGTAGTTTCAAGTGTGGTTACACACACGTGCACGCACATAAGCACACAGCAGGTGTTCTGTTGCTGGGAGTCTGAAGTCACTTATACCATTAACACCATCATGGTGAAACATGTGGCCCTCTTCTTGTGTCTGCTGTCCCATTTTCCTTAAGCTAATCTATGTCTGATCAGACTGCTGAAATTCCCTGCATCTTCTCAGGATCGAGTGACACACTTGAGCTTGTTGTGATGTTTTTTACCTGCATTTCTTGCAGTGCTGGAAGGTCTCTGAGTTCAAGAGCCCTTCTGTGGTACTGCTGCTACTTGGGAGTTACTACATAAGTCCAGTGCCCGTCCCAGCTGGGAGTGGCTCCACAGGCAGCCTGCTGGGGCCAGTTACAAGGGGCAGAGGGTTTTGTGCAAAGAGTTTGGGTTGTGGGAGCAGGCTGCTGACCTTGGCCTGTTCGCCCCGTCGTGCTCCTTGCGTTACGTGCACTGCTGTAGGGTGGCTGCTGAGCCATTTGGTAAAGCACCCGTGTGCAGGGGGGTTGCAGAACCTGTCAGCGCTCCGCAGGTGTTTGCTGGCTCACGTCAGTCTCTCTGGGTATGGTCTGCTTGGAGCTTTGGGGCTGCAGGCAAACAGGTTCTGTGCCAGCTGGGCAGATAGGAGAGGTGGTCTTTTTTTTTCCCCCCCCCGCCTTGTCCCAGAATGCCTTCTCCAAAGTGTGTAGTTAGAGCACAAGGGGAGTCGGTCACTTTGAGAAATGGCCATGGAGTTATTTCTACGTCGCTGTTGTTCTGGATAGAGAAGCCAAGAGCATGGCAGCTTTTTGCTGTGGATAGACACTTACCATCAACATTTCTCTTTCTGCATAGAGCTGGGACCTCGTGCAGCAGACACAGAACTACCTGAAGTTGCTGATCTCCATCATCAATAGTGATGGTAAGGCAAACTCCCTGCTGCCAGTGGTATAACTGGAGCAGTTGCTTTCTCCAGAACAGCTGATGTTATTAGTGCCACTATGGATCAATTCCCAATACCAAAGAGTCATTTTATGGAGTTTCATTTCTCTCCCTTCAAAACAATGTGATGGTTCTAGCATCTCAGGGTTCCAGCTCCCTGCTTAGAGAGGGACCTTGCTGATCCCTTGGACACACTCTTCTCCCAGGGAGGAGGGATGTCTGAAAACTTTAGCTAAGATTTACCACTTTAAAGCTGAAGAGAACAAATGTTTGTTCCTTTCCTTGTTGACTCTTGCTCTTTATTTGCTGAACATCTGTATCTTGTCCCCTGGAGTCTCATTAGATACTTATTTAATAGCCTCTGTCATCACAGCCACCCCAGCTCCTCGAAAGGCACACACTGTTCTGCATTGGCTTCCCTTTCCCTCTGGGGACTGTGACTTTGTACCTTACGCTGTAGGATAGATGGAGCCATGGCTTGCTCTGCCAGCAGAGCCAGCTGCAAACTGTCCTGCAGATGTTGTGTTGGGGTACACTGCGTTTTTTCTGGGGAGCATAGGAGTGGTGCCCTGTGCGTGCCTCTACCAGTAGTAGGGTTGGTGGGACTGAAAAAATGTTCAGTTGGAGCAGGTTTCTCTGATGTGAGGATAGATTGTGATAGTGGGTTGTAACTGGGTAGGTATATGTTCTGGGTAGTACAGTGATGTTCATATCTAGTGAGTGCATGTCCTGAGCAACTGTCAGGACCGGGACAGCACATCTGCTGTCAGCTGGGGCTGCTGACAACCCAGGGCACTCTGAGCCCTTTGTTGGCTGCTGTATTCAAGACATAATGTTCTGGCTTGGTAGCTGAGCTCTGCTCTTGAGCCCAGGCTGTGGGGATGGAAGGTAGTTTGTTGCTACGGATTTGCCATAAAGAGAAGTCATTGCTGTTGTTAAAACATCCTTTTTTTTTTTCCCCTTCTCCTTCCTACTTCCATCTGGAACAGATGACAGTGGTCTCCTGGTGCACTGTATATCCGGCTGGGATCGAACTCCTCTCTTCATCTCCTTATTGCGTCTCTCCTTATGGGCTGTGAGTACCTGACTGACCTGCCCTCTTCTGGGCATGATTGCTTCTAGAGTGAGTAACTGTGTCACCAGGAAGTGGAGGTGGAGCAGTTCACGTTCCTTTGGACCACCTTGGCTTCAGAGAGAGTGTGGACTGACTTTGATGTGAAGCCCAGCGTGCTCTCTTGCCATCAGGCATGGTATCACAGGCAGACAGAGCAAAGCTGGGCATCTTGGATCACTGTAACAGTTTTCAGTAGATTGTGAATTCCAAGTCCCAGTCCCCAGGACTGCTGCCTGAAAGCTGTTCTCATTTGTTTTGCAGGATGGGCTGATCCACGTGTCCCTGGAGCCGTCTGAAATTCTCTACCTGACAGTGGCCTACGACTGGTTCCTCTTCGGGTAGGCACACTTAAGTGTTACTTGCATGTGCATCCCTGCCCATGAAGCCTTCTCTCTTGCTGCATTCATCTTTGGTGTTTGCTCACAGCCAAAGATGGATGTTGGGGCGGTTCCCAATGAGCTGCGACAAGAGCTGGAGGCTCAGGCATCTGGCTCTTCTTGACTGACTTCCAGTGTGTGACTGAGCTTCCCTTGCTCTCTTTCCAGGCACATGTTAGTGGATCGACTCAGCAAAGGAGAAGAGGTGAGTGTCTGGTCTGGGGCAGTGGCTGAGCACTGCTTTGTGTTCTCAGGGTACTTGTTTACAGTGGCAGAATTCACTACCTGCTTCTAATAGTATCAGTGATCTGGCCAGGCTTTAAAAACATTGTTCAGGTACTGGAAATAGGAAGTAGGAGCTTTGCCCCATCAATTCCCAATACATAAGGTGTGGGAATTCTTTTCTTTCACCCTATAGTTCAGTTGGTGGGTGTCCGTCCTGCCAGTTTCCCTGCTGTGCCACTAGTGTTCAGGCCTCTGGTGAGGGTGCAAGGACTTGCTATTCAGCTCAGCAACAAGAAGCGATGCTTAAGGCTTGTGACTCCTGGGAGCTTGGAAATAAAGGTGTATAATCTTGTGTGCTTGTCCTGAGCCCTCCTGCCTGGGTGCTGCAGCTGCATGTGGCTTGCATGTCATCATGGACTCATGGAGCAGCCTGTGCTGGCTCCAGTGTCTGTATTTGGCAGGGTGTATCTGCGGGTGCACAGGTGGGTCTGGGAGGCAGTTAAGATTAGTAGAACTAATTCTCTTCAAATCTTTCACTGTTTAACAGCAAAAAATTATTGCTGTGACTATAGTTGCAGTACACTGCAATAGCATTTTTGGATAGAGATCAAGAGGCAGGGAGTATGTCTAACCCTGTTGTTAATTGCCTGCTTCTCGGAGTCTCACCTCACTAGAGAATCCCTTGCCTCTGAACAGCAGAGCTGGGACCCTGTCTCATTTTCCATCTTTCAGGAGTCCAGGACCCCTGTTTTAGCATATTTTCTCCCATTGGTTCCTATCCTAGAGCTCTGCTGGCTTGAGCCTGGCAGTCTGCTCTGCTGCCTGCTTGGCCAAGGGCAGAGTCAGTAGCTGGAACAGGAGGAGGGGGTGCAAGGCTGCCTCTAGCACTCCCTGTTCCCCACTGCAGGGCTTATCTCTGTTCAGGTGGGTGGGGTGGCAGAGACAATGCTGCAGAACAAACTGGTGCATGGCAGGGCACGAGCTTGGGACCGCAGATGCTGCAGGTACCGCATGGTTCCACGTATGGTACAGGTGGAGCCTGTACCTGTAACCCCTGCTAGCCCTGCTGGGTTTGCTGCTTACCTGGCTGTCTAAGCAGTTGCTGGAGGTCATCTCTTTTCTGTTCTGCACTGATGGCATAAGTACCTGCCATGTGCTTGCAGCATGCGTGCAAAGCGTTGATAAGGAGACTTGTCATATACATTCATTTCTGGGCCTCCCCGTGGCAGGGAACAGAGGCACAGTTTAATATGTAAGAAACAGCCCAGGATGGAATGATGGCAGTCCGTGGCACATTGGAGGCTGGTAGCTGCAGATTTCTTGCTATCGCCTTCGTGACAGCACCTCCCCATCAAGATAAGAGGTTTTGTGGAGCCTTGCGTTCATTCCTGAACCCCTGTTCTCTCTCCCTTTGCTCAGATTTTCTTTTTCTGCTTCAATTTTCTGAAGCACATCACCTCTGAGGAGTTCTCTGCTGTGAAGTCGCAGAGGTAAGGATCCTGTGCCTGCTGCTGCTTGGGCTGCAGAGCCAGGGAGCTTGTTAGTGCTGTTACTTTGGGGAGATAGAAGCCCTGGTGTCCTGGCCCAGTTTTCTTTAATTTATTCTGCACTCTGAAGGCTGCAAAATGGGGCCGAGACTTGTGAGGTGCCATGTTGTGCTCTGCAAAACTGTCCATGCTGAAACATGCTCTCTGCTTAATGACTGTCCGTGGCTGCTTTAGCATGGATGAGCCCAGAGATGTGTGCTCTGGCTCAAGCAGGCTGTGCAACAAGCTCCATCAGGCACTGCTGGGGGAGTGGGGTGACTCTTTTTTAGCAGACCACTAAGTGTTAACCCCTTCCTGATTCAGGAAGGGTACAAAGAATCAAAGGCCACCCTGCAGACTGAATAAACACATTTTTGCCTGCAGCCTGTTGCCACCCTCTCAGAGCATGGGGTGTGTGGGCTGGGACTGTTAGGAGAGTCGGACACAGTACATTGGCCCCATCCCCTCTCCTCTGCCCCTGCACAACTGGGTCCCCACTGCTCTGATCCCGTGTGTGCTGCAGAGATCTGGCTGTGGCCAACCTCCATGCATCCCTGAAGTGTGGCTGAGATAATTTTGTCTTCTCTTCCCCAGAAGGAAGAGTTTGCCACCTGGCTTCACCCTGGAGGAGATCTGCATGCTCAGTGAGTGCTGCTGCCAAGCATCAGCACCCCTGGGTGCTGGTAATGGTTGATTGCTTGGGCACTGGGGTCGCCACATCAAGGTGACTACAAATGGATATGCTCCCATGGGGCCTCAAGAGCGCAGTCCCGGGGCAAGTGCAAGGTGTATTACCTGAAGGGAGAGGAAGTGAGCAACACCAGACTGGCCTTCAGTCAATTCTGTGTTCTTTTTCTCTAGAGCAGAGAGACCGAGGCAGCACCACAAGTCTGAGCAGCGACTTTTCCCTGGGGATGGAAAGTTCTCCTGGAGCAGCTGGGAGCTTTACCTATGAAGCAGTGGAGCTGATGCCAGCAGGAGCACAGACTCAGGCAGCGTGGTGAGGAGATAACCACTTAGTGGGCTACAGAGCAAAAGGGACAGGCTCAGAACACAGGACAAAAGATATTTCTGAAGTCCCTTGCCCTGCAGGTTTGCCCTGTGTGGCTTGGTTTCCTTACAATGGAGGGAGAAATTTGGTTATCAGAGGCTTTGCTGCCACTTGTGCTGAATGACTTCTGCACCAAAAACTGGAGATCACCTCATGTTAATGACTGTGTCAGGCTTCTGCGGGAATGCTCCTGAAGTTTGTCCCCTGGCGAGAGTAAAGCAGCTTTGTTTCATTTTCACCAGCTCAACTGTTAAACTTCATCCAGAAAGGATTTCATTATTTTTAAAAGATGGTTCCAGACTACCAGAAAAATGACATTTGGCAACAGCCTCCCCAGGGTAAAATGGAGACAAAGTTTAGCTGCCCTAAAATGAAGCTTAATCAGTTTATAGTTAAGAGATTATACAAGGGAGTGTCTGTAGTTAGTGAGAGGTGGACAGGGTGGCCAAGAATCGCTTCTAAACTTTAGTCCCTCTAAGACCACAAGGTGTGTGAGCTGAAAGCTGGTGGCTGCCTGCAGCTCTGCTCCAAGATATTCCTGGGGGAAAGTGTGAAATTCTCTGTGCTCCCTATTGATAGAAGGTCAGATAAGACTCACCTCGGGATGCAGGTGGCTGTCTGGGAGTCGGGACTGGGGAAGATCTCTGGTGACTCTGCTACTCTGGGACAGGTGTTGTGCTTGCTTGTGGAGATCTGGTGCTGTTTGGGGATTTCAGAACCTTTCTGTACGGTTGCCCCTCTCAGTTTAATTTTTCTCTCCTCTCCCTCAGCACAAGTGAAGATGCTATTTTGTATTGCAATTATTTTAAATTAAATCTGGGTTGTGCCGGAGGCAGTTGGAAGCCCTTTGAGACTGAGCCTGCAGCCAGGCTAGTGGCAGCATCCTTTCTAAAGCACGTTGTGATGCAATTTATAAAAAGCTGAAGAGAGGAAGAGAGAATCTTTCTGCAGAATCACAAAACAGAGCTGGGGAGCCCCAAACTGCATTTGCCAAGTGAGCAGCACAGAGTCCTCTTTAATGCACAGCACTTGCCTATCCACAGCAAAGTCACTGCAGCAAGCAGAGAACAACTTTCCATTTACCTGGCTACAGGACAGTAAACTGTAAGCATTAACATTGCTCTGAGTGCTCAGGCGTACAGACTAGATTCTGCAGCACAAAACATACCTTCATAAGATGTGAAGTGTCCAGAGTACGCTGGAAGAGATCTGCTGTACTTGTGTGCATCAGGGCTTGATTTTGTGATGTGTTTTCTAACTCTGGTTTGCTTTCATTGCTGTTAGAGACATCAGATTATGTTGGGGTCAGCTGCTGCTACCACAGCGATGGTTTGGGCCCATGCTGTGGGCATGAGCTTGAGGAAGGGAAGGTTGTGAGCCTTGCCATGAGCGCTTAATGAGTGGACTGAGCATGGATATCTTGCTGCAGGCTGTTGTGACTCTGTAGTCTGGAGAACATGTAGGGCTTGCTACAAGCTGAATGAGCTGGGCTGTGCATAGTAATGGGGAGAGGAGGGGTTGTGCTTCATTGTTTTGTCCTGAAAACAGGTGGCCTCCAGGTCTTCTTCCAGGGAGGCACATTTGGTTTTTAGCTGCCCAAGCCTGTTTCTGCAGGCTCTGCTTGGAGATGCTGGCAGCTATGAGAATGTGTAGGGTGATGTTTGAGGGTGGACACACTTCAAGAAGTGAAGAGGGTATCGTGATTCCCACTGTGCAGTGAGCCTGCCTTCAGCTGCACTTGCTGACAGTGCTCAAGATCTCTGACAAAGCTGAGATTTTAGGAAGAGCAGTGCATTTTCTCCTTAAGTTTGCTTTAGACTTTTCCTTTTCACTTGTGTTTGTAGGGAGGTCTTTGTCCGAAATTCACTCCAGTTTTTGAAGGGGGAAAATTCTTGGGACTCTGAGAAAAAATTATTAAGAAATAAAATCTTCTGAACATGGAGGAGCAGTGAATTAGTCCCAGTGTGCCTGTTTGGTAGGTAGCTAAGGCCTGATGCAGCAGTGGACAGTGAATCACACTCGAGTCTGAATGTGCTGACTGAAAAGAAGCCAGAGCGGTTCTAGGCTGTCAGACAGACAGGGAGAGGACTGAAATACATCTTCATCTGAGTGCCTGTCAACTCTGAGCACATGGTCAAAAGTGTGGTCAGTGGTAGCTGAAGGGAGTCACTAAAAAGGAAAATAACACTGGCTTTGTGTCCCTGTCACTCTCGTCAGTGAGCATGAACGCCTACCTGGGCTGAACTCTTAGGCTGATACACTCTAGAGTTTAGAGCAGATGGAAATGGTCTCTCCCTGCTGGGAGGCCCCTTGTTTGATGCATTTTTACAGCTAGACTAAACAAAGCAATCGCTGTATGTGTGGGCTGATGCATTCTCCTGTCTCTGATTTCCAGGTCACGTGGAATGATGATCTATAAAAGAATGGGCTAAGATGGGTTGAGCTCAGTGTACCCATCACCGAGCACTTACCCATGACTCATGCTTCCTTGGGAGGGAGGAGGGCAGGTTCACTGGAAATGAGAGCTTGTGGCTGCTGGGGTAAAATCCAGCCTGTTATGGAAAGGCTTCCTAGTTGGAGCATGTAGGAAAGCCAGCTTTCTCACCCAAGTCCTCCACCCCACAGGAGGAAGAGCTGTGCATCGTCACCACAAGCCGTGCTCTGGAGCAGGGCACAGCAGTCTGAAGACAGGCTGCCTTCCACAGGGGTGGTCGAAGTCAAGTCCTCCAGCTCCTCCTCATCAACCCATTCTGATAACTTCCTGAGGATTGGAAGCAGCCCACTGGAAGTGCCCAGATCCAGGTGAGATGGGACAGAGTGGAGCGTTTCTCAGCAAAATGAGTGTCTGGTAAAGGGAGTGCAGGGCTGCGCTTGCGTGGGTCTGAGAACCCTGAAGCACATCGGTTTGTATTTACAAACAGGCCTCAGGAAGCCTGTTCCCCTCTAACCTGACCTTGTATGGAATGCTGTCCATTAAACACTGGAACTCCTGCCTCAACCCATTTGGAGGAATGAGGAACCGTGCTGATAACAGCTAGGTGTTTGTTCTACCTGCCCTCAGTGCATGCCTCAACACGAGCTCTGGCACCTTTTTGTCCTGCATGTTGGAGCTCACAGCACTTTTTCTGTCAAATGCAACTACGGGGGTTGAGATGGCTGTGTTGTGTGTGGGAGGAAGCCTTTCAAACCAAGCACACATCACTCTGCATCTGTCCTGTCTCACTTTCCACCTGCTGACCTTCCTGAAACTGCAGGGTGGAAAAACAGAGTGCTGGTGGCAAGCAGAGGTAGAATCTGCTGGGAGCAAGCTGCAAGTGCTGTGCAGGCACAAAGGATTTTGCCCAGAAGGCTGTGTGTTCCCATTGGGCAAGTGGGGAATGGGAACTCTGGACCTGAGCCTAATCTCATGCCATAACAAAGGATATTCTGGCACCCTTCTGGAGCCTGATGCTTTGGTAAGGCAAAGCAGAGTGGTGAGCAAGGCTAGGGAAGAAAGAACAGAGCCTGTGGAGCAAACACCATGTGTTTAGGCCGACAGGGGATAAAGAGGCTCTTAGATAAGAGGTTGCTGTTAACAGCATCAAACACTTGTGTAGTCTCTGCAGGTTTTCCGATGAGTCTTTTTCTAGTGATTCCCGTCAGAAACAGCCACCAGCCAAATTTTAGTACTCTCATCACATGGAAAATAAAATGACAAACAAGTAAAGCATTGAAAATTTATAAAATTTTCCTGTCAAGTTTCTTGTTTCCAGAGAACAATCTCTGTCTTGACAGTTCATTAATGATGCAAACTGTTCTCCCAGAGGAAAGAGATCAATAGGGTGTTTTTGAGTTGCTGAGGCCCACCGCTGCATTCTCTGTAAGATGAAACAAATTTCCCAAGAAGAGGACAAAGTATGGGAGAAAAAAACAGTTTGTCTTGGGGGCTGCTTTTGTTCACAACGGTAGCGCCGCAGCTCCTGTGTGTGATCTCATGCCATTTCCAAGACCTAACGGGCTGTTCAGTGCTGGGCCAGTAGTGAGCTCACAGCGATGTTGTGGAAGAAGCTGTTTATAATGCTTCAGCCAGACTCTGCTCTGCGAAAGTGAAGAAAAGAGAAACACAGTAGGCAGAACAGCACAGTGGGAAGGGGCTGATCACACAGTCCCTAGGATTTGTGTTCCAGGGGTTCAGAGAGGGTAAAGCCAGCAATTATCGTTCTTCTGGCTGTGTCTGGATGAAGTGTGTATAAGCTTTTGGATGATTAATGCCTACTGGTGTCAGGTGTTCCGAACTGGCACTCAGGGCTTGAGGCAGCTGGCAAGCATGGTGGGGAAGCTTGTTCCTGCCAGGCCAGAGTCCCTGGGGGGTGGCTTTTCCCTATGTCCAATAAATAACCTGAGAAGGAGTTACAGTATTCTGTCATTGTAAGAGGTTAACATTCTGGGAACTCTTCTATAAACATTTCTTTCTAACCTTTATGATGGCTTATACCATGGCACAAAGCTTTTCTAACCCTTCAGTGTAGCGAAGCTGCACGAGTCCACTCCCAATGCCTGTTAACTTTTGTGAACAAAGCAGCATGAAAGGCTGGGCTGTGGGAAAAAAGTGCATGAGAAGGAAATAGGGCATAAAAGGGTGCAAACCCTTTGCACAGCCTGAAACCAAGAGGACCGAAATTGGTCATGAGGTCAAAGCTGTGAAGTCAGCTACACATAAAGATGGTTAGTTTTCTGCGCTCTACTGACTGCCAGCCATGCAAACCTCTGTGCTTTCCATCTCTGGTGTCATCTGGGCTTCCTCTGCTCCTCTTGGTGTGCAGGCTTAAGGCAGTAAGCCTAGGGACCCTGCAGGAAGTGGATGGAATTGTCAAGGCAACAGCTGAACTGAGCTTCTCTTTCAAACTAAACTCTTCTGGCACATTCATGCTCCTTTGCCTCATGGTCCACTGCCAGATCAGCCAGACTGTGAGATAATGCTGGTAGCAGCTCTGCTAGCAGAGGACTTCAGCAATGCATTGCCTTGTTAGATGCTGGCGTGGCTCACACTTTTTGGGACATGAACGCAGTACATTTTTTCTGCAGAGAAAGGGTTTGTATCATTCCACTTGGCTTTAGTCTTCCTGCTTGGGTTATGTTAGTCTGAACTTGTCTGGTGAGCTCCATGCAGATAATGGCTATCACAGTACCTTCAGCCACTGTTTTTCATCCTGAAGGAAAGGAGGAGTCCCATTTTGGGTGGAGAATGAGTGTTATCTGTAATGGAAGGAAGAGGTAAATTCTTTCCCTTCACCCCCTGAAAAATGGTGGGACTAGGATGGAAAGCCTGGAGCACTGAGACTGATTATGATGCCAAAAATATCTTTATCTCTATGATACTGCTGGCAAGTTAATACCCAAGGCTCTTAAGATGAAGAAACTACTGTACTTGACTTTGTAATTGTCTGGTTGTGTGGCCATAGCAACAAAACTCTTAGCCACTGCAGCAGTTGGGTAAAAAGGTTGCTTGTAAGATGCTAGCAAGCACCCTTCAGGTAGATCATGTAAACAGGCCAGTCCATGTCCTGGCAGGCAGAGGGCTGTGAAGGGAACGGGGAGGCAAGCAAGCTGAGAGAGATGAGCAGGGCCTGGGAGGGGAGCTGGGGTGTCCTAAAGGAAAGAGTCGCAAATGCCTACTCAGCCGGTGGGAGCCAAGCCCCTCTCCTGGCTGGGCCACGTCAGCAGTCTCCTGCTGCCTTCACCTCACCAGCCCATCTTGAGTCCTCCTCCAATCCGGGGGTCCTGGATACCTTAAAGTATACATACCCTGGGTGGTTCTTGTTAGGCAGAGCACTACAAAGGGAAACTTCTAGCTGTCTTTCTAGCTTATCCCAACCTGTGGCTAATACCACATCTGCTGAAGGCAAACATGCGTGAAGATACTGCATAAATAATTTGCAGAGTAGGACAAGGTGCTTCTTGTTTTGCAAACAGAGAGCTCCAAATAGAGCAGATAGTGTGCATTGAGTCGAACTCCCTACATGTGAGTGGATAGTGGCTTGCAAACCATATCCTGTTTTTGCATTTGACACTAATAGCTAAGCATCCCATGACACCACAGAAAGCCCCTATATCTGTGTCAGGGATTTAGCGTATGTGCACATAGCACTAATGTGGATTAACAGCTGGATAATCTTTGGTTGAATGTACTTTTGCTAAGTCAATTAAATAAAACCCAAAGTACTGTGATCTGAAGTTGAGATCTCTGGGAGTTAAATCGTGGAGGATCTGCTTTGGTCAACAGCCGCGGAGAACTCCCTTAATTAAAGAGCTGCAGACAGCTCAGCTACGGGTCTGGAGGAAGGGCAGTGAGCACAGAGAGGGACAGAGAAGCTGCTGTCCCTTGGCTTTGAGCATTTGGTTGACAGTGATAAGACTGCATGTACAGTCTTGTTCTTTACAGCCACCTGGCTTGGAAGCTGTATCTGTGATGTGACAACTCGGGATAGTGACTGCAGCAGGACAGGGATTGTTTACAGGAATGTTTTCTGGAATAATTGCAGGACTGTGCCACAGGATGGGCTTGCTGGCTGGTACAATGCTGCAATGAGAAGCGGTTGTGCTCGCAGAGGACTGGCTGCTCAGGCTGTTACGGCCCCAGCGCAGCCTGTGGAGAGCAGCCAGGGCTCTCAGTACAGCGCTCTGCCAAGAACTCCTCGCCAGCATTTCCCACGCAAGGGTGGGAAGAGCTGCCCTTTACCCCAGGTTGCCGCAGTCTGCCTGTGCTTACAGTACCTGCTTAATGCTTCAATTTAAGGCACAGAGCATCTTCTGGCAAATGAGCTGCTTCCCAAACAGTCCTAGATGTGTAGAAATATGGCAGGTGAGTGGGGGCGGCACAGGGCAGGAGGAGAGCCTGGCTGTTGGCACTTGGCACTCACCTCAGTTACGTATTAAGAAAGGGAAGGATCCCTGACTGTTGCTCTGCCTCTGGTATTGGCTCTCCTCTGGCAGGTGACTGCCCATGTGCTCTGAAATACTCTGTATTATGCAGCATGTTGCATGGGAAGCACTGACCTAATTAAAAGGAACTATTCTAGGCTAGGAGTTGCCAGTTTATGGCCTGCTGGAGGTCCTTCCTCGTGTGAAGGAACAGCTTGCAGCTCATCTCTGTTTTGCTAATCTAATTTTGTTAATCTTGCACTTTTGAGGGAGTTTCTTCCCACTCGTGGACCTGAAGAGGTGGGTGTGTGAAGCTCATTTTCATTTTCTTTCTGTCTGCCAGTAGATGTCTGTGGCAGAGACAGTGACTTGAAGACTTGCTGTATCTCATCTCCCCTAACCATGTCATCTTTACTGCAGTCATCCAGTTGCTTCCCAAGACCCTCCGCACTGCCCTCACAGCTAGACAGCCTCTGCCATGGCTGTAATGTGTTGCAAACTTGTTCTTACAAGCTTGGGGAGTGGTCCTGGTGTCCCAGCAGCCCCAGCTTGCTCTGGGGACCTCACTGAAGCCCTTTTTGGGCCTCTGCAGCCAGTCTTTATGAGAACCTTTCAGGGGTAGAAATAACAGGAAGATACCTCTAGCACTGACTGGATTGCACTGGGATACAATCACCCTGGAGATCTGGTCTTGGTCTCAAGCCAAGCTCAGCTTTTAAGAAGCTCTGCTACACTCACAGTGCAAATGCAAGATTTCCTGTGCCCTGCCTTCCCTGCCTGTCTCACCCAGCCTTGGCCCCTGCTGTCTCTCGAGGCTGTTCAAGATGCTTGTTGGTTGTGACACTTCCTCAGGAGCATCCCTTGAGAAAGTTATGGGAATAGAAGGGAAAGTCTGCCCCGATGTCAGTGCTGCTGGCTCAGCTCAGATATCTTAGCCTGGAGAGGGATGACCTGGACTCATTGCAGAGTCAATCAGTTTATTCCAACTAATTGGCAAGTGTCTGTTCTGCTGCCTGAAGGCAAGACATAGAATTGGCTGCCTTGAACTTCTAAGTTCCTGTGCTATTAGGTTAGATGTAAGTTGACTAAGTCTGCACACCTGTTTGACAGTGTTGGGGACCCCAGGAAGGGTTAGAGGGCTAGAGAGCCACCGACAGTCAGTCTTGTGGGAGGTACATGATGCTTTTATGAGCCTGTCCAAGAAACAATTCAAAAAGTGACGCCAGGATCAGTCTAATCTTAGCTGACAGCCATGGAAGGTGACCAGCAGCTAGAAGCTAAGGCTGCACACACGAAGCAGGAAGCAATTTTCTGCTCATCTTCAGCACAGAGTTACGTGACTGGTGCTGTTGATGATCCTGAGCAGAGGGACTTTTTTACTGTCCTGGGGCCCTGAAATACTCCTTTGCTTGCCACTTAGGCATAGTCTCCTAGGCAGGCTCCTGTTACTACTCTCCCTTTGCAAGAACTGCAGAGCTTTGCTCATTTTTCTTCACCTGAAGATCCTGCTGTAGCCCAGGTCTTCCTATGCCATCCAGACTTGCCCTCTTCAAAACCTTTGTTTCTGCCTGGCCCCAAATCTGTTGTTCAGCAACTCATTCTTGTTCCAACAGAATCACATCCCAAGCCCACTGCCTATAGACCTCTTCACTGCTTTAGCTCAAATTCTTGTCACTGCTTGTGACACTCCTGTTTTTCCTGTCTGGCTGTACTGTACTCTCGGAGATGTGACATCCTCCTCTTCCTTTTGCACTGAAGTGCTCTTCCTGCACTGTTCCCACCATGCTTCCAGCATGGCACCATGCTCTGGGCCCAAACACTCTGCCTGCTCTCCTCCTTCATGCTGGTTTCCTCAGCTTTCTCTTCCAAAGGCAGGAAGGGGGTACATGTCACTGAATAGCTGCTCCCTTTATGAATTCCCTGCATCCCAGGGAAAGTTATCCCTGTCTGATCTAAGGTCTTCCTAAGATATATGCAGCAGTTCTGCTTTCAGTGAAATGCCCTTGTTCTTACCACAGCATATCATGCTGTAGGAAAAACACCTTATTGCAAGATGGGGTTCTCCCAATACTCTGCACCTCACTCCTCAGTTTGTCGAGCAGCCAAAGAACAAGAGCTGTGCAAAGGCAGAGGAAGCTCTGTTCTTCCTATTCTCTGCTGCAGTGCCCTTCCAGAGCCTGAACTTCCAGACAGTGGTGTTACACCCAAACTGTCACGGCAGGAGCATCAGCACTATGATGGGAAGCTGATGTGCAAGGAGCTGTGTGACTTCCGTTCTCTGCTTGTGCAGCCAGCTCAGGACCATGTTCCAGACTTCTTAAACTTGGATGTATTGATCTGACTAGTTAAATGGCAGGTTTGGAAATAGATCGAGACTGCAAATAGGTTTCCTGCTGTGCATTTCCCCCAACCCTCGTTTTCCAGTCTCACTGAGGTCCTTCTTGCTGTGGGAGATCCTATCTTTCTAGCTGTTCTCCTGGTCTCTTGGGGAGCAGCTGCAGTGCGCCACTGCTATTCTTAGCTGTGAAGACAGCGTGCGAGTACCTGGCCCAGCAGAGCTGGAGCTGGTCTGCTGCTATCTGCCCAACAGATTTCAGATAAATTATCCAGAAGATCTTGGAAGTGTGTAATTGAGTAGCTCTGCCACAGGCTGTGCTTCCAGCTATGTACACTCCGCTGTGCAGCGGGGCACAGTAATTGCTTGCTCCCCGGAAGCCAAGAGCTCTGCTTTTGTCTCAAGTGATTGTGCTGTCTTCTCTGCGATTTTGGAGGGACTCCTTGGATTCATTTATCAGATTTCATGCTTCCTGCTTTCCTGGTGGGAGGATGCATATATCAAACAATTATCCTCCCTTGGCTCTTTTTCCTATCCTAAAGATGTTTTGCCACCTGGTTTCTGGCACAGTCCATTCTTCTAACATAGGAATGAAAAGATCTTTAGATGCTAGGGAGGGTGGGTGCCCTGAGGACATCTTGCGCAGCGACTGGCTCTGTTCGGATCTGGTGTTAATGCCTCAGGAGTGATCTGCTTTCTAATGGCTGCTGGATGAAGCATCTCTAAGTCTTCCTCAGCACTAACCAAGTCACAGCCTTGATTCTCTCAGGCCTTGCTGATGCCCTGGGATATGCTAACAGCTGCAACAAGGGGTGCCCCTTGTACAGCATGGCATACACATCTGTGAGGGATTCAGGGCAGGACACGCTTTTGCATCTCGCTAATGGGTTTCACAGTTCTGCATGGCCATCTGCTTCTTGCTGGCTCTCTCCTGTCCGGCCCTCAGTGCGCTCCTGCTGCTTTGCTGGCCCCAGCCAGCTTGGCTCTCCCCTCGCTTTCAAAGGAAAGGCTTGGCCTGGGGCCCAGCCAGAGCTGCGTGTCACACCCTGGTCCCCGAGTGTCAAAGCTGCTGGCGCAGGTGCTGCTGGCAGTCAGCCCGGCGGGTCCCTGACACCAGCGTTAGGTAAAGGCATGTGGTTGAGTGACCTGACTGATGGTACCGTCTCCCTCTCTCTCTGCCGCAGATCGGCGGACCATTCTCTGCCCGGATCTTCCGTTTCCACAGACTTTGGCAGCTGGCAGATGGTGACAGGGTGTGGCAGTATTCGGGAGCAGGCAATCCTGAGTGCAGACGCCTCTCTCCCTTGCAGCTTCCCGGATGAGTTCCCTAGCTCTTGCCTGTAAGTGTCTCAAATGCAGGATCTCTCTTTGGGTCTCTCAGTTGGCTGCGAGCGCTGGAACTTTATCACCCTGGCACTTTTGAAGAAACCCGGGATCCCACAACAAATTGTCCCATCTTTGCTGCCTTGATGCTTTCCATCCACAAATTCAGTCCCTGAGCACTCTTTGCTTATGCTGAACTCAGAAATAAATAGGCATTTTCTCCGCCTAGTGGGGGGGCGGGGCACTTTGCTTTCTGTAGGAAGAAGAACCGTTTCTCTCTTCCCTGAAGATGCTGAATTTGGGCATAATTGAGTGCATTTGAGAATGCATACTTGTCAGAACAGGACTGGTAACCTAGATTTTCTTATTTTTGGGTCTTGCTCATCATTTCCCCACTGGGGTCAGATCCTTGCTGCAGTAAGAGTGGGGCTTTCCTTCTGTAACCTTGACTTTGCCTGACCACACACAGCATCATTTGCACACCAGCGCGGAGCAGCAGAGACCCTGCATCCTGCCACGTCAGATGGCTGGGAGGCAAATGTTGCTCCCCAAATAGAAAGCCACCTCTGTGAAAGCTTGAAAGGCAGGAGATGCGTTTTAACTGCTGTTAGAGGAGAACCTTGGCTTGTGCCTGAAGGCTGCTAACTCTCAGTCAAGAAAATGAAATGGTAGATAAGGGTCTGCCTCTGGTTGACTGTGCTGGAGTTGTGCTGCCAAATGCTTGCAGTCCCTTAACAAGTTCCAAGGACGTGCTTTGCTTTGGAAGCGGAAGCAAACAAACATGAAAACCACTGTCCCCTGTGAGACAGGCTAGAGCCTGGCTCGCCTTCTGCTGTGGCTGTGTGCTGTGCTGCTGAGCAGTGCAGCTGCCACTGAGTTATGGTGAAGCTACGAGACCCATGAATTGGCATATCAAAGAATCATGAGAGATGTCGGACATGGCCTGGCCAGGATTTGCTCGCCTTTCTTGAAGATTCACTGAGCTGCTCCTGTAGCAGCCTGGACATCACTGAGAGAGCAAAAGGGACTGAAGGACGGGTAGTTGAAGTGACAACTGCTTTCCTGTGTCCTGAACCTGAATGTGCCTGATGGCTGCTGATAGCCAGCGAGTCGTTGCTGCCCTTCTTCGAGTTGGATCTAACGTCACAATGAGGAATTCATTAAAGAAATGTGAATTAAAGTTGAGCTCTGAAGTACTGGATCTGCCTGTACTGAGACCATAGGCTCATGCCTTTTGGAGTCCAGCTGCTTGGAAGACACAGGTTCAAAGGAAGAGGAACTGCAGTGGTGCTTCTCTCTTGCATATGCAGCAGATGCTCCAAGTGCTTTGCCCTGTTCAACTCTTCAGTGGAGCTGTGGGATGCTCAGGGGCTGGGGGCCACACTGCTGTGGGTGCTGGGACCAGGCACTGTTCAGAAGGGTTGAAGAGTTCCCGAGGATGTGTTGAGCTTGACCCAGGGCCTCCACTCTCTCTCTGCTCTGCATCAGCTCTGTTTGCTCAGGAGACCATTGTGAGTTTACCCTATTTTTTTTCAGCCCAGCACAGTATGAGTTTTTGGAAAATTAAATTCCGTTTAAGTTCCCACTTTACATCTCAGCTGGCAGCAACTCGATGAAGGGACGCTTTTCACAGCCTACTTGTGTGGGGCTTGTCAGGGCTTACTTAGAGCTGGGGCTTTGACAGCCTCCTCTCATCCTGCACCCCAAGCTGCAGAAGAGCGGGCAGGCTGTAGGAAATGTACCAGGGCAGAGCACCATGAATTTGGCAGGGAAGCATGACCTGCCTCCCCACTCCAACTGCCCGGAGCAGAATGGTGCAGCCGTTCTGCAGGGCTTGGTTTCGGGACGGGTGCTTTAACCTGCACTCTCACTCCATGAAACAAAATTCACCCTGTGAAGAAGTGTGAGAGGCAGAAGACGTGGGACCTGATGGCTGCGCACCCTTGCTTGCCTCTGCATGTGACATTTAAAATCAGTGTATTTGGGTGCAAGTCAGTCCTGCTTTCATGTAGCTTATTTTTGATGCTAGCAGGTTTGTGAGTTCCACGTCCTAATTAGGTTGCCAAAAAAGCATCTTTTTAATGTGTTTAGATATGTTGCCTTTTTTCCTTTGCCCTCTGGCTTCTCTTTATTATCAGAGACTGTAAACAGTGGCCTGGTTGGCTGCCTCGGCATCGCTTGCTGTTTATAGGCCTCCCACCATATCCTCTTGCTGCTGTTTCCGGACCGAAGCTGTTGGCTGTGGGTGGTTAACACTTCCATTCAAATGAGCGGTGCCAATTTATAGCCAGCCCAGGCGCTGGAGAGATTAAAGAGAATTTTTTATGGGGAAGGTTCATGCTGTGCCCTTGGAGTGACCTTTGAGGATTGTCTTATTCTCTCTGGGAACCGCCGGCACGTTGCAGAGGCTCCGCAGTAAGGACCATTCCAGGCCAGAACGCTTGCAACAGCCGCCTATGAACCCTAGGCTTGCTTTCCACTGCTCCCTCAGCTGAAATTCTGCCTGCCTTCCTCTCTCTTCCCCTCACCCCTAACCAGGTGCATGGATAAGCTCGAGAGGAGAGCAGCTCCCGGGGGAAGCCGTGCCCTACTCTGCAGGCAGCCCTCCTGCTTGCTGAGAGCAGCCGTGCTGGGGAGCAGAAGTAAAATACTGCTCATCTCTCCTCTTTCCATGACTGGAGCACTCCTTGGGGCTTTTGTCACCTTGTCTGCCCCGTTTCATCCCCCTTCCCCAAAGCTGTCTGTACTGCCACTAGACTGAAAGGGTGGGGCTGGTGGAAACAAGGGATGGTAGCAAATAGGTTGGAAGTGAATGTCCAGGCACAGCACATGTGGACAGACTCCATGTGGGAATGCTGTGTGAGGAGGGGAGGGAGCTGCCACCGGGGCTAACGTCAGCCAGTGCCCACTTGGCAAAGCAGCACTTTCTGTCTGAACCATTGCCTCGTAAGCAGTGGGTTTGGTGGGAGAAACTGGGGGGACTGGTAAAGGAGAGGCTCTGTGGGAGAGGATTGGGATGGGCTGGATTGGTAAAGAAGGAAACCTAGAGAAGAGCAGGAGCCTAGGCCTGTGAGAGGCTCCATGGGGAGAGCATTGGGATGGGTTGGGTTGGTTTGGGTTGTGTTGAACAAGGAGGCAATGCCAGCAGCTGCAGCAGCCAGACCTTTTTGTGACTGGTTTCGCCTCCGCACTGCTGGTGCCATGGGCAGAGCCTGCTGCCAGCCTCCTGCCCCACGCTGGGAGCAAGAGCTGGGATGGGAGAGGAATGGCTGCAGTCGCTGACCTCCCGCTTCTCTCACCTAGGCTGGTGTCAGCGAGCGACCGCGAGTCCCGGCTGGAAGAAGTGCGTTCGTCCTTTGTGGCCAGCTACAGCCGGACCATCGGGCTGAAGGCCGTGCCCCCCAGCCCCTCGGGGGCCATCGGGGGTCTCCTCGAGCAGTTCGCACGGGGCGTGGGGCTGCGGGGCAGCAGCACGCTCTGACCTCCGGGACCACTGGCTGGAGCACCAGCACCTGGAGGGTCCTCCTGGCCCAGCCGGGACCCCACCCCTCTGTGGGCCCCCAATGCCTGCTCTGGCCCTCCTGCCCCGGACTGGGGGTGCGCGGAGGACCCCACCGAGTCCGTGCAGTAAAGAACCCGCGCCGTGCCCTCTCCTGGCTCTGTGTGCGCTGCGGGCGGGGGGATGGGGGGGGGGGGCTCCATATAAATAACCCAGCTGATGATCCGAAAGCGGCGGCACCGAAATAGCGACCGGGAGGGACTGGGACCCCCTACCCCGGCGGGACGGGGCTGAACATCCGCCGCATCGGGCGGCTCCGGGATGGAGGGTCCCGGCGGGGCTGGGCTGAGCCGGTGCGAGTCGGGGCGGTCCCCGGTGCGGCGCCCCCTCCTCCGGTGCCCGGGGCGGCGCTGGCGGCGGGGCCGGGGCTGCCGTGCCCGCCCCCGGGAGGCGGTGGCGCGGAGCAGCGGCGGGGATGGCGGCTCCGGGAGCGCTGGAACCGGCGGCGGGCAGCGTGCCCGGCACCAAGGTGGAGCTCACCGTGTCCTGCCGGTGAGCCGAGACCGGGGGCACTGGGCACGGAACGGGAGGGAGAACGCGCCGGGGTGCGTCGCGGGGTGCCCGGGTCCAGCATCCCGCAGGTCCCCGGGGTGGGTGGGTTGCGGGTCCCCCTCACTGCCCGGGTACCACGGAGTGTCCCCTGCGCCTCGTTGCCCGGCTGCTACCCGTGCGGAGAGGTCCCGTACCCTTCGTGGCATCCCAGGGGTTGCTGGCACAGCGCACGGCTCCTCGGGGGAGCCGGTGCCCTCGCCCCGGGCTGAGTGCGGGACAGCCTCGCTCGGCGGTGCTGACGGGGTGCGAAGTGATGCTGGCACGATGTGGGGTGATGCTGGCAGGGTGCAGGGGGATGCTTTCTTAGTGCGGGGTGATGCTGGTGGGATCCGAGGTGACGCTGGCAGGGTCCGGGGTGCCAGCGCTGGCTGCAGGCCAGGAGCTGCCCGTCTCTGTCAGCCCGTGGGAGGCAGCAGGGCGAGGAGGGAGTCATTGTTGGCCCATGGTGGGACAGGGGCTGTGGGACAGGGTCTGCTCGGTGCCTCGGGCTCCTGGTCCGTGGGGCAAGCGGCGGCTGCAGGGCCAGTCTGTCGGTGGCTAAATATAGCCCAGCAGAGGCACCGCTGCCCTTGTTGCCCACGGCCAGGGGCTCCTACCTGCAGGGAACAGCAATAGTGGTTTTCTGGACAGCAGTGTCCCGCGTGCAGGGAGGTCAGGGAAGGCTTGTGACCAGACCTGTAAAGCCACTTGTAAAGCACGGCCACGAGCTCTGCATACTCCAGTCTGTGCCAGAGGCTGCCATGCACCCTCCATAGGGCTGAGCCCCTGCCCTCCCTGGCAGCCCCTCTGGACAGTGGGCAGAGGAGCTGTGGGGCCCTGGCATCTCTAGGCAGCGACCAGGGTTCACTCTTGGAGATGGCCCAGAGCAGGGACATGCTTTGCCTTTGCAGCTCCCCGAGAGCTCAGCCCCCTCCAACGCTGCTGAGGGAGCCCTGGGGGAGGGGGGTCTCTTTCCTGCACCCCCAGCCCCGTGTGCTGGGGCCAGGGGAGCTGGCTGAGCCCCACAGCCCTTGGCCCCGTGTGGCCACCCTGGGGGTGCAGGAAGGATCTCAGCAGAGCCGGTTGCAGCCCCCAGCGCTTCCCGGTGTCACACCATGCAAAGGACAAGGATCAATCACTCTGCTGGTGGAGGCGTTGGGGCACAGAGCTGATCCCCACCAGCTCCCCAGCCTCTTTTTAAGTGTCTCCTTTCTTCTCACTGGTGCGCCCTGCCATTAGCTGTGCTCCTGCTGCCGGGTGTGGCAGGCACTCAGCTGGTGCCAGCGGCACGGAGGAAGGTTTCATCCGCTAAATGGGTTCCCTGTCATGTTCAATCATTGTCAGCACTAGAGATGTGGCTCCTCACTCACCCTGCTGTCCCACCGAACCTTGCAGTGGGAGGCAGTGCATCCCTCCGGCCTGCCAGGGCTCTTGGCCCTGGGTGCCTACATGGTCTTACAATCAGAATCATAGAATCACCTGGATGGAAAAGACCTGTGAGATCATTGAGACCAATCATATATGTCCACTACTAAACCAGATGCCTGAGAAACTCGTCTACCTGTCCTTTAAACACCTCCAGGGATGGTGACTCCACCACCTCTCTGGTGGTTCCAGTGCCAGACCACCCCGTCAGAGAAGAATTTTTTCCTAATGTCTAGTCTGAAACGCTCCTGGTGCAATTTGTGGCTGCATGGTGCTGTCCCTTAATCATGGGGGAGGACACAGGTTCCCAGTGTGGTGCTGTGTCAGTGCCAAACAGGATGGCTCATACCTGGCTCTGTTCCCCCCAGGAACCTGCTGGACATGGACACCTTCTCCAAGTCTGATCCAGGTGGGTGATGGGACCAGGCAGGGGGCACAGCATGAGCAGGGCACAGCTCAGCAGCCCATCTCTGCTCCTCTCTCTGCAGTGGTAGTCCTCTTTGTGCAGGGTTCGGGCAGCAGCGAGTGGAAGGAGGTGAGTGTGGCCCCTCTCTCTAGGTCCCTGGGGAGGCTCCCAGCGCCATGGTGGGAGCGCTGCTGCACCAGCATCCCTGCTCCTGGCTAATCCCTGGCTGAGTTAAACGCACCCATATGGCCACTCACGTCCACGCTAATGATCTGCCAGCAGTGCTAATCCCCCTGCCAGGATTAGTGCCAGGGCAGCTGCGGTGAGGAGGGGGTCCCTGGGGCAGGGGGGGGCTGCCCTCAGTCTTCTCTCCGCAGTTCGGGCGCACAGAAGTGATTGACAACACCCTGAACCCCGACTTCGTCCGCAAGTTTGTCCTTGACTACTACTTTGAGGAGAAGCAAAATCTCCGCTTCGATGTGTGAGTAGGACGGGCCGGGAAGGGCTCAACCCCAGCTTGGGGTTGAACTAAGCACTGAGACAGTAATAAATAACAATAATTAATAAGGATAATCAATAACAGTAATAAATAAGCATATGGTGGTGAAAAGCATGGGTGAGGTAAGCGGGGCTGCACGCTGGGGCACCCCCACGGGCACCAGCTTAGGGCTCTGCTCTCCCATCACCAGCTATAACGTGGACTCCAAGAGCTGCTCCGTTTTAAAGCAGGTGAGTGCAGCCCATGCCGGGGGGATGTGTGGTGATGCCCCGGTGTGACGCCGCGGTAGGGCACCCCGAGGCTGTAGCCCATGTGGGTGCTGTTTGGTAGTACAGCTGCCCCTGGACTTGGGGGGCTCTAACCTGCTCTCCATCTCTCCATGCCCCTTGGGGACTGGCAGAAGGTAAGTGCCTGCCGTGCACCAGCCCCTGCTCTGCCCTGAGAACCCAGCTCTTGGGGAGTTCTTGGTAGGGCAGGATGGGGCCAGGATGCACCACAAGGGTGGCATTTGGGGTACAAGATGGGTGTAGAGTGGACTGAGGATGGGTACAGGGAACTTGAAGTAGTTTTGGATGGATGTGTGGAGGGCTTGTGGGGAGGTTCTGGGAGACACAGGATGGATCCAGGTGTGTGGGCTGGCACTGGGGACACAAAATAAGTCTAAGGCGTGTGGAATGGGCATCTGGGGTGGTTCTGGGAGTTCAGGTTGCATCCTGGGCTGAGGGGTAGCTCTTAGGGCACAGGGTGTGTTCAGGATTCTTGAGGTGGCCCCAAGGCAAGGTGGCAGCAGGTCACGTTGGAAGGGTGAGGGGTGGGTGGTGGCAGGAGCCCCCAGGGTCTCATGGTGCTGTGCTTGGGGTGCAGGACTTCCTGGGGCAGGCATTCGTGGCACTGGGAGAAGTGATCGGTTCTCAGAGGGGCCGCCTGGAGAGACCCCTCACGTGAGTCCCCAGCCACCCACCCCATGGAACCTCACCTTGCATGACCCCTCCTGGAGACACTGGCCACACTGCTGAGTGCCAGCCCTGGGACACAAGCCCCAACCCCATTTCCTGTCCCCAAGCTGACTGGGTGCCTCTGGTCCCAGGGGGGTCCCAGGAAAGCGGTGTGGGACCATCTTGCTACTGGCAGAGGAGCTGAGCAACTGCCGGGTGAGTGCTCATGTCCTGGCACTGGCAATGTGGGGCCTGCGCGACCTCCCAACACGGGCAGCTGCTGGGGCTGGTGGTGAGGAGGAGGTGGGCAGTGATGGTCCCCGTCCCCAGGACATCGTCACAATGCAGCTGTGCGCCAACAAGCTGGACAAGAAGGACTTCTTTGGAAAATCTGACCCCTTCCTTGTCTTCTACCGTAGTAACGAGGATGGCACGTGAGTGCAGGGCTCGGTAGGGCGTGTGGGATGCCGGCGTTGGTGTACAGTTTGCTCTAACCCTGCCCTGTCCCTGCAGCTTCACCATCTGCCATAAAACAGAGGTGGTTAAGAACACACTCAACCCGGTGTGGCAGCCCTTCACCATTCCCGTGCGCGCCCTCTGCAATGGTGACTATGACCGGTACGAGGTCAGAGACCAGGGCAGTGTAGTGGGGACAAAGTCAGGGGCAGCCACGAGGCCAGAGCATCTCCTTCTCAGGTTTGGCCCCCCCACAGCAGGCGGCTCAGAATTGGGTCCTTAGTGGATTTTTTTCCCTCTTTACCAACCCAAATTACATAAAGGCATTCCCTTCCTTTCCAGCGCCCCCGCTGTGACCCAAATTTCCCGCTTCCCTCCCAGCAAAGCTGCGGGGTAGCTCTGCCGGCAGCTGGCAGGCAGGGTGTGTGCTGTGGGGTGAGCTGTGGAGCTGAGAGTCTCCAAACCAGGGGTGCCAGGGGAGCCATGCCAGCCAGGCCGATGGCTCACCCTCTACTCATCTTTGCTTTCAGGACGGTGAAGATAGACGTGTACGACTGGGACCGGGACGGGAGGTGAGGTCGTGCCTGGGGAGTGGCTGGGAACTTCAGGGTGCCACCACCACTTCTTGGGCCCATGTTGGCTGTGCGCTCCTCCTGCAGCCACGACTTCATTGGGGAGTTTGCCACCAGCTACCGGGAGCTCTCCCGAGCGCAGAGCCAGTTCACGGTGTATGAGGTAAGACGGGGGGTTGAGTTGGGGGGGCCGCAGGACACTCTGCCATGGGGCCAACCCACCCTTGCGCCCACAGGTGCTGAACCCCAGGAAGAAATGCAAGAAGAAGAAATATGTGAACTCTGGCACCGTGAGTGGGGCTGGGGTGCTCCTGGTTTTCCTGCCTGTTTGGGGGGGCCTGGTCTGACTCCCCATGCTGTGCCAACCAGGGGGAGAAGGTCTGGGTCTGATCCCCTCCATATCTGCAGGTGACACTGCTCTCCTTCTCCGTCGAGTCCGAGTTCACCTTTGTTGATTACATCCGGGGCGGGTGAGTGGGGAATTGGGTGCCCCCCGGGCTACCCAAGTCCCCTGAGGTGTGAGGGTCTCAGGGTGAGGATGGCAGTGACAGTACAGTGCAGGTGCAGCTGGAGGGAGACAAGGGGTTGGTGGGGCTGGGGAGGGGGTGCTGGATGGTGGCCCCAGGCTGTGAGGTGCTGGCTGGGGGGGGGGGAGGGGGGGGCTCAGGTGAAAAGTGCTGGGGGAGGGAGGACACACCAAGCCATGAGGCCAGCAGCCTCCATCGCTCTCCTCGCAAGGACACAGCTGAATTTCACCGTCGCCATCGACTTCACGGCTTCCAACGGTGAGTGCAGCTGGGGTGGGGGGATCACCGTTGGCATGGCTGGGGAGTGGGTGCTGACAGGTGCTGTGCTGCAGGGTTGCCATCACAGCCCACCTCGCTGCACTACGCAAGCCCCTACCAGCTGAGCGCCTATGCCCTGGCGCTGAAGGCGGTTGGGGAGGTCATCCAGGACTATGACAGTGACAAGCTCTTCCCTGCCTACGGCTTTGGTGCCAAAGTCCCACCTGATGGCAAGATCTCCCACCAGTTTCCCCTGGTGCGCTGGGGTGGGGGTGCCCACAGCAGCTTGGTGTGGGGGAAAGCACCTGCCCTTGTCGCATCCTGCACAAGGGGACTCCAGAAGCCACAATCCCCCTCCAAGTGCCCATCCTCATCCCCTAGAACAACAACGTGGACAACCCCAGCTGTGCCGGCATTGAGGGTGTGCTGGAGTCCTACCTCCAGAGCCTGCGCACCGTCCAGCTCTACGGTCCTACCAATTTTGCCCCCGTCATCAACCAGGTGGCTGGGTGAGTGCTGGGATGCATTGTCCCCTTTGCTGTCCCCAAATGCCACCAGTATCCCACAGTAGGGCTGGCGGCTCCACACCTGTGGGCCTGCTGGAGGGTTCCCATTCCTTGTCCTCATAGGACGGCTGCCCAGGTGACCGATGGCTCACAGTACCATGTCCTCCTCATCATCACCGATGGTGTGATCTCTGACATGCTGCAGACCAAGGAAGCAATCGTCGCTGTGAGTGCACCCTTCTTGCTGTGAGTTCACCCCATACCAGGTGCTGCCCTGGCTGCTGCCCTGGCTGCCACCCTTCCTCTGCTCCACAGGCTTCTGCCTTGCCCATGTCCATCATCATCGTGGGAGTGGGTCCAGCTGAATTTGAGGGTGAGCTGGGGTGTTGGGGACACCTGGGCAGGGGGATGGAAACACTGTCCCTTCCTCCAGATGCCAAAGGCATGGGAAGGGACAGTGTTTCCATGCCTGGTGGCCACCCCACCGAGGCTCAGCAACAACAGCTATCACTCCTTAGCCATGGAGGAGCTGGACGGTGATGAGGTACGAGTGTCTTTCCGGGGACGCTATGCCGAAAGAGACATTGTACAGGTAACACTGGCATTGAGCATGGTCTCCCACCATGGGCAAGAGATGTTCAGCCCCTCACTGACCCCCGCAGCAATAGGGTTGTTTCCAACCAGGCTGCAAATTTCTTTCCCTTAAAGTTTGTACCGTTTCGGGATTACGTGGATGATTCGGGAAACCAGGTACTGAGCATGGCCCGCCTGGCCAAGGATGTGCTGGCTGAGATCCCTGAGCAGCTGCTCTCCTACATGAAGACCCACGACATCAAGCCTCGCCGGGCGGACCCCCAGTAGCTCCACCATGTGCCATGGGGCTGGGTAGTGGGGAGAGGACACGTCACCCTTCTTCTTCCGGGGCTTGGCTGTGGAGATGTGGCCCACGCAAGGGTGATAACTGGCTTCTGTGGCCAGTGAATGTGGCTGGGACTTGCTGCTTCTGGCAGCAAGACCTTGGGGCTGGACATCCCCAGCTGCCTCCCTGCTCCTGCCCAGTCGGCAGCAATGCCCCAGCACAACGGGGCCAGCTCGAACTGTACCGTCTCTCAGCCATGGCAACGTGGGCAGGGCCAGCTCCCGTGCACAGGCTGTTGAGGGGTCACAGTGTGTCTCCCCAAGAAGGACAGCCTGGCTCCCTTCCCCGGGGAGGAGGTCGATTTGGGGCTGGATGTGTGCCAGAGATCCTGGTTCCGCCAGCTCCTTGGGGCAGGGGCCCTCACACCTCCTTGCCTGTGCCCCACTCCTGCCTGTGCCCCACCGCTCAGCCTGTCCTCTGGCTCTGGTGCCCTGGAACCAACCTGCGTGCCCCATGGCCTGCCCAACACCCACAGCCTGCCCCGCTGCCTGCAGCAGGGCCTGGCCTCACAGGCATGGGGTACCCCCAGGCTGAGCCGCACAGAGTGCTGCAAGGCTGAGCCCCACAGCCATGGAGTGCTCCAGGGCCTGGCGCACAGCCAGGGAGAGCTGCGGGGCTGAGCCCCACAGCCATGGGGTGCTGCAAGGCTCAGATCCACTGTCATGAGGTGTCGCAGGGGTGGCCCCACAGCCGTGGGGACCCCAAGGCTGAGCCCCATAGCCGGGGGATGCTCCAAGGCTGAGACCCACAGTCGGGTGTGCCCCAGGGCCTGGCCCCACAGCCATGGGGTTCCGCAGGGCAGAGCCCACAGCCGGGATTGCCGGGAGGCTCAGCGGGAGGGCAGGCGGGTCTGTATCGCGTTAACAACTGTAAATAAACCACTCCAACTGGGCCCGCTGCCGCGTGGGGGCGGGGCCACACCAGGGGCGGGGCCCGGGGTGGTACTCGGTGTCTGGGGGCGGGGCTCGACGTGGGGGCCGGATGGACGGGGCGGGGCTCGAGG